>JASDQU011441490.1:29740-42365 GCA_032191745.1 Picea mariana
GATTCATTACTATTGCACAAACGCTTCTCTATTTAAAGAAAAAATATTGTGGCTGATAAATCAAGGCCTATTGTTAGAGGAGGTCTAAGGGTGCTTGACCACTCACCCTTTGGAGTGGTGAGGCTGTGGATGTTTGTAAATGCTCATCTTCACCAGCCCATTGTATTCTCATGACGACATTTGCAGATCTTCATCCGTCCACTCTTATTCAAACACAGAGCCTAACCTCTTAGGGAGGAAAGAGGGGGTGCTTTCCATGTAAATTGGTAGGAATGATAAGAGTATGCAATATATCAATCTAACAATTACTTAGTCATTTGAGTATTTATGAAGTTAAATAAGAATTCAATAATCAATTATCCATCTTTTGTTAGGTTTTGATAGTTTTTGACATTTTCAACTTTGATCACATAGTTGTTAATATCATCAATTTTAACCTAGGTTTGTAATAGTTATTTATAGGAGTTTAGACACACGAATATTATATGAGTATTCTCCACAACATTTGTGCTTATGTTGATGTTCATTTTTTACTTTTTTTGACACCTTAATTGTGGTACATATCATTCTAATCATGGATTTGGACTCCACCGAAGTACATCCAAATTCAATCAAGAGAATGGGGTAAGGAGCATTGCTTTTAATTTTTATATTACAATTTATTAAGCATTTTTTAATTTGTTCAATTTTGTTTTAAGTCTCACAAGGGATGCTTCAAGCCCAAACTTCATTGGAGTTAAGAATAACTGAGATAATCAAAGTGTTGAAAATGATTTTTTTCTTATCCTAATCCCAAAGCTCAACATTTCTACATATATTTTCAAGATCATAATAAGTTTTCCAGCAACTAATTATTCTCTTCTCGACACAATGTTTTTAGTAATTCTAGTGACTGTTAAAAACAATACCTAAGTACTTGCAAGATTACACCTCTTCAAGGGTTTTATCACCATACAAAATTAAAGGATAAATCATTTTCTTAGATTTAATTATCATAATATTGATTTTATTGATATTAATGCTAATTTAATAAATTTTGCATAATTGTTGGAGAACTTTGAGTTGCTTGTGAAGATATCCAATGTTTTTTGAAAGGAGAAAAATATCATTAGCATATAAGTCTTGTATCATGTTAATGTTGATGCATCCATAATCCTCTAAGCATTGCTCATTAAAATGTTAGCCATATAGATGTCAAAAAGGGTGAGGAAATGAGACACACTTGCTCATCGCAAATATTATAATCAATATCCATTGGCCACTCATTAATACATGTCATCTTAGCAATAATTTTTCATATTGCCTAGTCACAACACTATGGATCTCATGAGGGATCTCAATTTCTTTTTGTATATAATTTAGATCTAAGCACAACTTTGAAGGATTTTCTAAAAACAATGAAACAATAGACGAGGCATTCATTTTTGTCTCTACAATCCTTAGAAGTAACTCATGTTGTTGGGAAAAAATAAAGCGAGAGAGATAAAAATACCAAGAACATAGAAACATGCACACATAAATCACATGATATTTATATTGGAAAACTCTTACAAAAAAAACCAGCCAACAATAGATCTATTATTTCTCTTGACCAAACCCAACCAAGCTGACCAACCTCCTGGACCTGGCCAAGTGAGCCTTCACCGCTCAAATCTAGACACATTACAATGGAGTATCACCATCCTTTTAAATGATTTCATTACATGTAATCCACGGGCTCTAAAACCATGTGCCTAACCGCCACTTTTGACTTAACAACTTTGACTCTTTCAACAAGTCAAGTTTTGCCTAACATTCCCCCCTTTAAACTTGAATTGGGGTTTCCCTTGACCAAATCCAGCCAAACCTCTCTCACAATCAGGGTATTCAAGAATCCTGCATGTTCCCCCTATCAACTAGGTCTACTTATAGACTTTACCGATGAAACTTCAAACCTAAGGTACACATGCCTAACCAAGTATTATATTCGTATTCCCATTTACATTCACCTCCATTAAATTTTTAATTAATTTTTTTTCATTGTTGTTATCCCAACACTTATGTCACCATCCTCTCTCCTTGCCATTGCTTTGACCTCCAACTACTTCTTGCATGCCTCATGACCATTGCATTTGTGTCCTTCTACTCGACCTATGTCTCCCATGTGCTCGGCTCCCATGGCTTCACCATCCAAACCCTCCTTTGGGGCTAGTTTATTATCCAAACAAATCTTTGGCTCTATGCCACAGACCCTCGACCCTCGGGCCGATATCCACGCAGGATCTTCACTAAAACCATGCCAAGGGTTAATCAAACCCTTTGTTTAAGCCACAAAGGACTTTGAGTTTCGGGATTTGGAGAGTCTCGATGTATTTCCACAGCTCTTGGCAAATACCGAAATGCGAATTGTCAATGAAGGTTGACCGCTCCAATGTGACGAGCACATGCCACCTGTTGCCCACTAATTTTGGCTTTTTGGGACTTGAGCGAACAACCAACAATCGTTCCTCTTCCTTTATGATTCCCTGAATTCCGAAATTTCTCCTTTGGCGAGATCGACGGCCTTTTGGGATTCCGCATACTGGGAGTTTGAAACTCTCGACCCCAAATCACTTGTCGCGCCAATTCCCGAATTCCGAAATAGCAACCTTTTCGCGATTCCGCGTACCGGGAGTTTGAAACACTCGATTCCAAAAATCACAGCCTCCTCTACTTCCCAGACCCCGAAATGTCAAAATGCTAGAATTCTACTCCAAACATATGTCGCATTTCATGACTTCGGGGTTTTCAATGCAAAGTGCCTCGACTCCTTGTCATCGGAATTGCCGAAATGCCGAACCCTGGAATGACGAAATGCTGAAATTCCACTCCAAAGGGGAATCAACGGCTCCTGTTGCTCCTCATCCAATGGTCACTACTCCTTATGAGATTTTGAATGCTAAAAACGCTCGGCCTTAACTTCCTCACAGGTCTGTGAGATCCAATGACACACAAGATTTTCAGCACTTCTTCCACGAAGAAGTTTCACCGTTCGTTCACTCTTCTTCAAGGATCTCTGGCCAAAATGACTTGGCATCCTTCCACTTGGACTTGACTTCTGTGAGATGAATTTGATCTTCGCCTCCCTTTGAACATTTCAAAGGTGTTATCCCTCCTAAGCTCTCACTTGCAAACTCAAACCCCAAAAGGAATCTTTCTCGCACTCCTTGCGGAAACTTTCAAATAACCTCTCGTTATTTGAGTCTTCGACTCTGTGCACTCTTGCAACAATAGTCCTTCAACCTTCACCTTAGTTGATAAGTTCTAAGGCTTCAACCAGCCTATGCACACCTTGCACGACTTTGTGCCTCACCTGCACTTCTGCTGGTTATGAGAACAACGATATCTCTCCTGAGCTTTCTGAGATAAAACTTAGATCCTCGTCAACACACACCTTGCGGACGTTCACTGCACTCCTTGCAGGAATTATCAGGAAGAGAAACAATTGAAACTCATTCTTCTCCTCTCTCAGACTTCATACACTCAACATGAAATCATACACACAATACAACATTGGAGTAAATGCATAACAGAGAAACAAAACAACTGTAAACATACCATTTAACTAATGTAAACAGTAAGCATCATAACACCATGAAAATTGAGTCAAAGTTTCATATATTAACTCAAGTGCTCATGTACATGGGTTCTTCTCTACAACTCTCTGCTTCAGCTCTACAACTTATGAATTCTGATTGATCATCCAAAAATTACAATGATATAAGGGTGAGGGTGTCTATATCCGTTTTCCCTCCTACGCTTCTAAACTGTCTAATCTATTAAATTAAATCTACCTACTTGCATTCATTATGCATAAATGCCTCTACATTCGACAGATGAGAGAAACGCTCAAGATCTGTTTACAACATCTAGATATAAATGTAAGTACGCTTCCCCTAGCTATTACATTAATATCCACTCATTAACTTTTTCAAAACATTTCAAAATGTGCGCTGGTGCTTTTCCAGCTATCTTCCACCTTTATGCTTGCTTGGCTGGCTGCTTACGATGCTCCTGCATCATGCTCCCTTACTTGAAATTTTTTATGAACTCTTGTTCATGAGCTCTTGCACGGTCTATCCATGCCTATGAATTGCTACTTCATCTTCTCAACTGGAATCTTCAACTGGATGTCCCTTCCACTTGACCAAGTATTCAAAATACTCTTTCCTCTTGGTCTTTTTACTAATCCTTTTGTCAATTATGCCTTCCATCTTTGGCTTTTCAGCTACATGCATTTGTTTTGTCCATTGAACTTTTTCTTGCTCTTCCTCTGTTCCTACTTCTCCGGCTCTGTAAGGGTACAAATCTAAAACATTGAATATCGGTGAGATTCCAACCCCATCGGGTAATTCAATCTCATATGCGTTTGCCCCAAATTTCCTTATGACCTTGCACGGTCCAATCTTTTTCATTTTCAACTTATTATATGTTCCCCTTGGGAACCTCTCCTTCCTCAAATGCGCAAGAATCAGATCACCAAATTCAAATTGAAGTTATCGCCTGTGTTGATCTACTCTCTGCTTGTATTTTTGACTTGAAATCTACAATCACTCCTTAACTCGGCTATGAAGCTCCTTCATTCCTTCTGCAAAGTCCTCTGCACTAGTACTCCTGAATTTGGCTTGTTTTGCATCTTTCAATTTAGAAAATCCCCTTGGCTGTATTCCATACACAATCTGGATTGGACTCTGCCCTGTGCTTCTATTGAGTGAATCATTGTAAGAAAATTTCGCCTGTGGCAGAATGTGATCCCATTGACTGTGGTGTTCAGTCACTAAGCTTCTTAACAAATCTCCTAAGCTCCTGTTCATGAATTCTGTCTATCCATCCATCTAAGGATGATATGTTGAGCTAAAAGAAAAACTTGTCCCCAACTTCTTCCATAAGGTCCTCCAGAAATTCCCTACGAACTTGGTATCTTGATCAGACACGATACTCTTTGGTAAACCGTGAAGTCTGATGACTTCCTTGAAAAACAGGTTCGCAATATGAGTTTTGTCACTGGTTTTCTGGCATGGTATGAAATGTGCCATCTTTGAAAATCTGTTGACTACCACAAAGATTGAATCATATCCTCTTTGTGTCCTTGGCAGTCCCAATACAAAATCCATGCTCACTGCGTCCCATGGCCTTTCAGGTATGGGTAATGGCTGGTATAATCATGCATTCTACCTTTTTCCTTTTGTGTGCTGACAAATTCTGCACCTGTTTACAAATTTCTTGACATATGTCCTCATCCCTAGCCAAAAATATGAGCCATTCAACTTTGAGAATGTCTTGTTATGACCGAAATGTCCGACCAATCCTCCACTGTGTTTTTCCTTTAGCAAATTCTTCCTCATGGAGCATTTTGGAATACATAATTGATTTCTCTTGAACAATAATCCATCCTGGATCATGTATTCAGTCCATTGGCTTCTATCCCTGAGAATTGGATTCTCAGATGCCTCATATGCCTCTTTAAAATCTGGGTCATCCCTGTACATTTCTTTGAGGTTATCAAAACCCAAAGTCTTGACTCTGAATTCCTGCATAAGTAAACATTTCCTGCTCAAAGCATCAACAACTTTGTTAGCAATTCCAGAAATATGCTTAATCACAAAAGTAAAATTATGCATGAATTCAACCCATTTAGCATGTTTTTGGTTCAACTTCTCCTATCGAGTCACGAATTGTAAAGCGTGATTATCGCTGTACAAAACAAACTCCTTGGGAACCAAATAGTGTCTCCATTTCTTTAGTGCTTGTATGACTGCATAGAATTCCTTGTCATATGTGGAGTACTTAATCTTCAAATCATTTAATTTTTTCACTGAAATATGCGATCGGCCTGTTGTCTTGGCTCAAGACCGCTCCAATTGCAAATCCACTTGCGTCACACCTGACCTGGAATGTCTTGCCAAAATCTGGCAAAACCAAAACTGGTTGCTCAATGATCTTCTTCTTCAGCAGATTGAAGCTCTTCTCTGCTTCCTTTGTCCAGTGAAAAGATTTGCGTTGTTTCTTAACCGTATCCATCATTGGTGCGCTAATTCCACTGAAGTTTCAGATGAATTTCCTGTAGAAGCTAGCCAAACCATGAAATCTTCGAACTTCAAATACACTCTTCGGTGATGGCCAATCCTTAATCGCCTTTATCTTTTCTGGATCCATTTTCAAATCATTTGCAGAGATAACAAAACCCAAATAAATGAGTTTTGTCCTCATAAATGATGATTTCTTCATATTAATTAGCAATTTCTCCTGCTGTAATCTCCTCATTACTGCAACTAGATTCTTTAAGTGTTCTGCTAATGTCTTTCTGAAAATTAATATATCGTCAAGATATACAATGACGAATTTCCCTATGAAATCCTTTAGGACTTCGTTCATTAACCTCATGAAAGTACTGGGCGCATTTGCTAAGTCAAATGGCATGACAAACCATTCATACAACCCCTCATTCATCTTGAATGTTGTCTTCCATTCATCACCTTCTCTCATTCTAATCTGATGATATCCTCTTTTCAAATCAAGCTTTGAAAAAAACTTTGCTCCACTCAAGCAATCCATAAAGTCATCCATCCTTGGCAATGGAAATCTATATCTGATGGTAATCTTATTGATTGCCCTTGAGTCTATACACATTCTCCAGCCTCCATCTTTCTTTGGGCTGAGCACTGTCGGAACATCACATGGACTCAAGCTCTCTCAAATCAATCCTTTGTCCATTAAGTCCTGGACCTGTCTCTTCACTTCTTCATTTTCCTGCGGCGTCAACCTATATGTTGCTTTGTTCGACAAACTAGCTCCAGGTATAAGATTGATATGATGACTTATACTCCTAATAGGAGGCAACGAACAAGTTAGTTCGTCCACTACTATATCAACAAACTCTTCCAGCAACTCCTGGATTTCTTCTCATAAATCATCTATCCTCGTACTGGTCAAAACAATTTTGGGCTTCCTAACCATAATAAATTGTGTGTCTTCCTTCTTCTTAACCTCATTAAGAAGTTCCTTCCCACTCATGAGAAGTACAGTGTTTCTCATTTATGTTTTCACCTCTTTATCCTTAATCGACAACAACATGTGAGTCCTGCCATTTTTATCCAGGGTGTATGTGTTCTTTCTCCCATCATGAACCATGTTTCTATCATATTGCCATGGTCTACCCAGCAATAGATGAAAAACATCCATGGGAATGACATCACATAATATTTCATCTTTATATCCTCCGATTTTAAATTCAACTAAACATTGTTTAGTGACATTTACCTGATGTCCTTTTTGTAGCCACAAAACTCTGTATGGGCTTGGATGTACAACAGTCTCCAGCTTCAGATTTTCTACCATTTTTGTAGATATGAGATTGTCTATGCTACCATTGTCCACTATGACCTTGCATACTCTGTCTTTAGTTTTGCAAGCAGTCCGAAACCGACTGTTTCTTTGGGTTGGGTTCTCTGCTTCCTTCTCCGGCTTCAAGAGAACTTTTCTCATCATCAAAGATCTTCCGCCCTCAGTGTTTTGTGCCTCAACATATCTTCCTTGAGCTTCGGCAATGTGATTTTCACCACCATATTTCTTCTTATCTGGACACTCATAGGATTTATGTCCTATTTTTCCATAGACGAAGCATTTCACTTCACCTCCTCTACCTCTTCCTCTTCCTCTGGCTCGAGGAAAAGTATTTCTATCCGCATACTGCCTTCCTTGTGAGCTTCCTCCTCTCTCAGGTTGAGGTTTCTTCCCCTCTTCTTTAGGTTTATGAGTTCTGTCTTGGGCAATTGTTTTGCCTCTGGCTTGACTTCTACCCCGACATCTTTGACCTTGCTTCCATCTCAGCTTCTCTTCAACTTTCAGAGCTATCTGATAAGTATCTTCCACATTTCGAATGGTCACCATGCTCTTCTCATATTGAATGTCATATCACAGACCATTCATGTACCTAGCAACTTTTTCATCATCGCTTTCCCGATGACCTGCTCCGATGTTTATCCTATAGAATTCTTTAGTGTATTCCTTCACTAACATCAGCTTCTGTCTCAAATTCTGCATCCTCCAAAACAGAGTGATTTGATAATCCCTGGGTATAAATTTGGCTTTCATCTTTGTAACCATTCTATCCCAATTTTTTATTTTTTGCTTGCCCTTGCAGCGTCTATCAGCCTGCAGTTCATCCCACCACAGTGCTGCATGCCCTTTAAGTCTAGTAACGACATGTTTGACTTTCTTGTCTTCCTCGACATCCTCATAGTCAAAGTATTTGTCTAGAGCTCTAATCCAGTCTAGAAGTTCTTCAACATCTAAGTTTCCTTCATACACTGGAATGTCCATTTTTTCTTTGGCACCTATCCTTGCAACAACCCTGAATAGGCATTCATCTACAACATCTTTGACTACAACTTCTTCTCCTTCGTTTCCAGCTTCATTTTCACTTTCAGCCTCGCTGATATCCCCACCGTCAACTGTGCGCCTCTATGCTGTCTCCATAGCATCAAGCCTGGCACATAACTCACACATTTCTCTTTCCACTGCTAGATCAAGCATTGGCCTATCTCTTCTTCTCGGCGGCATGGCTGAAAAATTCTCCTCTTTTCTCTCTGCTACAGAAAGCAAAGAATTTGTTCTGTGCTATGATACCACAACTGGTGCGTATCAGACTACTCCTTTTCCTCTAGCTCCCTCTTCCTGAAATATACAGACAAAATCAGGCTTTGATACCACAACTGTCACAGACCCTTGACCCTCGGGCTGAGATCTGTGTAGGATCTTCACTAAAACCACGCAAAGGGTTAATCAAACCCTTTGTTTAAGCCACAAAGGACTTCGAGTTTTGGGAGTTGGAGAGTCCTGATGTATTTCCACAGCTCTTGGCAAATATCAAAATGCAAATTTTCAACGAAGGTTGACCGCTCCAACGTGACGAGCAGATGCCACCCATTGCCCACTAATTTCAGCTTTTCGGGGCTTGAGTGAACAACCAACAATCATTCCTCTTCCCTTATGATTCCTCGAATTTTGAAATTTCTCCTTTGGCGAGATCGACGGCCTTTCAGGATTCTACGTACTGGGAGTTTGAAACTCTCGACCCCAGATCACTTGTCGCGCCAATTCTCGAATTTTGAAATAACGACCTTTTAAGGATTCCGCGTACCGGGAGTTTGAAACTCTCGATTCCAAAAATCACAGCCTCCTCTACTTCCCAGACCCCAAAATGCCGAAATGCCGGAATTCCACTCCAAAGATATGTCGTGTTTCATGACTTCGGGGTTTTCAATGCAAAGTGCCCCAACTCCTTGTCATCAGAATTGCCGAAATGCTAAACCTCGGAATGCCGAAATGCCGAAATTCCACTCCAAAGGGGAATCAACAGCTCTTGTTGCTCCTCATCCAATGGTCATTACTCCTCCTGATCTTTTGAACGCTAAAAACGCTCGGCCTTAACTTCCTCACAGGTCTGTGAGATCCAATGACCCACAGGATTTTCGGCACTTCTTCCACGAAGAAGTTTCACCATTCGTTCACTCTTCTTCAAGGATCTCTGGCTAAAATGACTTGGCGTCCTTCCACCTGGACTTGACTTCTGCGAGATGAATTCAATCTCAGCCTCCCTTTGAGCACTTCAAAGGTGCTATCCCTCTTGAGCTCTCACTTATTAACTCAAACCCCAAAAGGAATCCTGCTCGCACTCCTTGCGACAACTCCTTCTGGTTATTTGAGTCTTTGACTCTGTGCACTCTTGCAACAGTAGTCCTTCAACCTTCACCTTAGTTGATAAGTTCTAAGGCTTCAACCAACCCGCAACACCTTGCACGACTCTGTGCCTCCCCTGCACTTCTGCTAGTTATGAGAACAACGATATCTCTCTTGAGCTTTCTAAGATAAAACCCAGATCCCCGTCAACGTACACCTTGCGGACGTTCACTGCACTCCTTACAGGAATTCTTAGGAAGAGAAACAATTGAAACTCATTCTTCTCCTCTCTCAGACTTCATACACTCAACATGAATTCATACACACAATACAACATTGGAGTAAATGCATAACAGAGAAACAAAACAACTGTAAACATACCATTTAACTAATGTAAACAGTAAGCATCATAACACCATGAAAATTGAGTCAAAGTTTCATATAGTAACTCAAGTGCTCCTGTACATGGGTTCTTCTCTACAGCTCTCTGCTTCATCTCTACAACTTGTGAATTCTGAATGATCATCTAAAAATTACAATGATACAANTGTCTAATCTATTAAATTAAATCTACCTACTTGCATTCATTACGCATAAATGCCTCTACATTCGACAGATGAGAGCAACGCTCAAGATCTGTTTACAACATCTAGATATAAATGTAAGTACGCTTCCCTTAGCTATTACATTAATATCCGATCATTAATTTTTTCAAAACATTTCAAAATGTGCGTTGGTGCTTTTCTAGCTGTCTTTTTCATTTATGCTTGCTTGGCTGGCTACGTACGATGCTCTTGCATCACTCTACCTCTAGTTGATGCTTGCAGCTTCCACCAGAGACAAAATACACATATGTTGCTTCCAAAATGTGTGTCCTCCAATCTCAGTGCTAAAAACACGCAATCAGATCGACCTCTCCACATGCGGTTCATCCTCTGCTCTTTAAGTCTCTTGTGGCCTTCAACACCCCCTATGGATTTAAACCCTAGATTTGTATTTCGACATCCATGTCTTTCTTTTTATCATTGTTGGTCGTTGCTTTGATACTAGTTGTTCAGAAAAAAGAAAGTGAGAGAGATAAAAATACCAAGAACATAGCAACATGCACACATAAATCACACGAGATTTATCCTGGAAAGCCCTTATGGGAAAACCTAGCCAACAATAGATCTATTATTTCCCTTGACCAAACGTGACCAAGTTGACCCTGACCAAGTGAGCCTTCACCACTCAACTCTCGACACATTACAATGGAGTATCACCAACCTTTTAAAGACTTCCATTACATGTAATCCACATGTTTTAAAACCACAGGCTACCAAAACCATGTGCTCGAAACCACCATGTTGACCTAGCAACTTTGACTCTTTCATCGAGTAAAGTTTAACCTAACAACTCCAAGGGTGGCAAGGTAGTTAGTTATAGAATGTTGATTCATGAACCCTGCTTGTCCTTTACCTCTTTTATTATTTTCCTCAATCATTGAGTGATTTTTATTTTAGGAATTAAGCCAATTTGTTTTGCCAAAAAAATGATAATCATTTAAATATATAGTGGACTATTCAAATCATGAGAATTATTGGTCAGTTGAGACTAATACTCATGAATATGGGTCATAGATTAATGACTTACACTACGCAGTTAATCCCGAAAATAATATCTAAGGATAATCATGATAGTTCAATAATTAGATAGGCCATCCTAGTTCCAGAACTTGATAATAGGAACAATTAAATTTTCAATCTATTTGTAGGGAATCCTTGCTAGATAGCTATATTAAAAATATCCTCAAATGAGGCACCAAAATCAAACTCCAAAGTTTAAAGATCTTGAATGTCTTTAAGTGTTTCATTAGTAAGGCACTTAATGTTGGATTTTATATGTCGAGTGAACAAAGGAAAAGTCCAATGATGAGTGGCATGGGTGTCCTACGAGACTTGAGGGGAACCATAATTTAAGGCACAAGTTCTAGTCATTTATGTTCATATTACTAGATTTTTTAACGTTTCTAATTCATCTCTTTCCATTTGAATTCCATAAATTGATCTTGTAGGTTTGTGACCTAGGTACCCAATCACAATCACTATGCTCCTAACACCATGTCCATTTCAATAAGGAGTAGAGCATAAATATCTACATTGTAATTTCAGATTTTGTATTTTTACAAAAACCTTATGACATCCTCCTAATCCTTTGATGTGTTGACCATCAATTGTTATAACCACTAAATTCTTTATGTTCTTTATAGGGTATACAAAAAAATTCTTCATATTCCCATGTTTCAAAGAAGAGTATAAGATGAATTGAGATTGGTATCCAAACTAATAGTTTGGGATGCTTCCTCCGAAATAATACTCATGCTTCCTCCGAAATAATACTCACCACTTTCGTGTTACTATCTTATGTTTTTTTAATTCTTATTTGTTGTTTTGAAAGCTTTCTTTTATTTATTTTTATTTATGCTTTTCTATTCCTTATTATTGTCAATTTATCTGTATTCCTAATATCTTTGTCCTTTTATCTTATGGGATAAGATCTTCATTTATGAATATACCCAATCCTTTTAAGATCTTCAACCGCAGATATGTAATCACAGAGATAATTAGTATATTATCCCACGTATCAAATACTTATATACGAAGCTGCTACATGCGAATTCAGGAAAAGATATATACATACAATATATATTCACGAATTCAGAAAAAAATATATATACATACAATATATATTCACGAATTCAGGAAAAGATATACACATACAATTTATATATTATTTTGACGTATATTCATTTCATTTGACATGGCAGAAATAATCTGTACTTACAGTTATTCGTGAAACGCTGCTGTACTTGACAGACGAGGTGTGAAGTAAATTTATTTATTTGGAATTTGAAAGATCACGTGAGTAGTGTGGATGGTATATAAGT
>JASDQU011441491.1:1741-18062 GCA_032191745.1 Picea mariana
CGTTGATTTTTGAGCTAAAATTTGACCCCTGGTCCAGATTTTGATCATGGCTGCACTCACCATTGTGCTCCATTCTTGTGGACATGAGGCATCTGAGTGGCCCCAACTTTACCAACAAGATTCAGACTTCACCACCACCTATCAGCTCTTGGGTATAGGCACGAGTGTCACCGATTTTCACATTCAGGATAGACTATTATGCCATCTGGGCCATCTCTTTGTTCCTACAAGCAAGCGTGCAAAGCTGATTTGGGAAGCCCACTACAGTCGGATGGTAGGACATTTTGGCGTTGAGAAAGCTGTGGCCATTCTTCAGAAGCATTTTTATTTGCCAAAAATTTGACAGGACGTCAACAAGTATATCAGATCTTGCACTCCCTGTGCCATTGCCAAGCCAACCATAAAGAAGTAAGCCTTATACACCCCTCTTCCTACTCCCAAGAAGCCTTGGGAATACATCTCAATGGATTACATGTCTAGCCTTTTGTCAACCAAGCAAGGCAATGACTGTGTATTTGTGGTCGTTGATCGGCTTTCGAAGATGGCCATCCTCACAGCCTGCAAGAAGAATATCATAGTGGAAGATACTGCCAAGCTCTTCTTTGAACGAGTGTAGGTCCATTTTGGGATACCACAAACCATCATGTTCGAATGTGACATTAGGTTTCTCAACACATTTTGGTCGAGTCTCTAGTCACTGTTGGACACCAAGCTCACTAAATCCATTGCTTTCCACCCCCAAACAAACGTCCAAACATAGGTCGTCAATCGAATGATTGTGCACATCATGCGCATGTACAACTCTAAGAATACACGTACATGGGATGAGAGTCTCTCCTATGTTCAACACAGTTACAACAAGGCTCTCCATAGCTCCATCGACCATAGCCCATTTCAGGTGAGGATGGGATTCCAACTCTTGGGTCCCATTGATGTTGCACTACCTCTTACCACCACATAGAAAGACTCTTCCCATGTTCATTCTGAGACCAACAAAGCCACTATATTCATTGAGTGGATTCAACACATCCGCCAATAGGTCCAGGAGATTTTGCAGAAATCCAATGCTAAGTACAAGCAGTGCCATGATTAACACAGGGTATTGCACCAGTTTCAGGTTGGAGAAAAAGTCTGGTTACATTTGTAGAAGGAGTGTCTCATAGGGCCCATCGAAATCTCATCCCACTTTTCTATGGACCTTACACTATCACCAAGGCTTTGGGTAGCAATGCTTTTGAGGTCAACACTCCACCCTTCCTTGGTCTACACCCAGTGTTCAATGTGGACCTCCTTCAGTCATATTTTCCACCATTATTGGACACCTCATAGATCGCAGAACAACTGACACCAATAGAGATCAACCCTGACTGCATGGAACAAGCATCCACTAATCAAATAATGGACACACGGGTCAAGGGAACTCGCCAATAGAGGATCCAGCTTTATCGGGTTGTCAAGGCAGGGAAACTCTTACACCAAGGCAAGTGGCTCACCCAAGGCCAAATCCAGCAGAAGTTTCCTCACCTGATGGGGGAACTCAACGCAATGGATACCACTGCTTCCTAAGGAGGGAGGATTGATATAGGTGGATATTGGTGGTCACCCACATATTCCAACTGGCTCCTCTTGTTCGTTTTAGTTCAACACGTTCTTCTGTACTTATTTGTAATTGTGGGTTCTACACTTCTGGGGCTGTCTAAATCCCTACACATCTTCCAGGTGGATACTAGTGGCCTCTCACCTAATCCAACTGGCTTATTGTGTATGTTTTCATGTCATCACATCTTGTTGTACTTCCAGGGCCGTTTTGGAGCCATAAACAATTTTTTTTGGCTCGCCATAGTCAAACTATAGAAAAATTCAGAGTTTGATGACATAATGTGTAGTTCTCTGAAATACCTTTCCAACGGGCTATCACGCGCCTAAAACAGAGGTCGTATGCAAAAGTTACGACCTCGAGAAGTTGAGGTACCAACTTACCCATAGGGGCCCACATGACTTTTGGTATTTCACCTTCTAAAGTTAGGTTTTTGGATGTCTAGGGTTTTGGCATTCATGAGTAATATCAAAAAGGCCTCTGGAGCCTCGTTGTAATCTGTTTTCTCAGATATATGCACGTAGAAGCCACATCTCTTCTCATAGATAACTACCACCATTCGAGCAAGTGTTTCAATTCTACAGTTTTACAGTTTCAGCCTATTTCATTTATTTAATAGAAGATATTGTTCACTGGATATATGTGTTTTTATCCATATCTTTGTGTTTATTGTATTCATTCTATTAATCAGTTCGTTCCGCTCCTAAATCCATATCAATTATGGCTATAGTGAAGAAGGAAAGAAACATAAGGAAACAAGGAGAACTTGGGAAGTTTGCATAGATGAGAGATCGAAGAGTGTAGCCTGCTTGAATATCGGTGGATGAAGGAGTCAAGGAGCCTATCCATGATGAGCGAAGAAATCTCTAAGCTATAAGTGAAATAACGTTAAAGAAAAAGAGGACACTACATTGACACCCCTGCAAGTCCATCTTTACATAAGGATGTTGCACAAGGTTGAGGATGTGATTTTCCTCACTACCTAACATATGAATGATATCCCCATGCACAACCCTAGAAAAGAAATCCAATTAACCCATCTTGGGAAACATCCAACTCCACATGTGCTTATGCACATCGATGATCTTTTTAGGAGGGTGGCAATCAAATGATGATTGAGCTATCAAAAACCTCTAGAAAAAAATAAAAAAAAACAATTATGAAGCAAATGGGAAGAGATGTCTCTGATTTAACACGCTACAACACCCATCCAAAACAATATGAAATTATCGTAGTAGAAGAGTGGCCCCCCTTATCAATCAAGATCATTGAACAAGGATATCTATACAATGCATCATAAGGAAATTGATACACTGCCCATTAATGGAACGATGTTCTAGTGTAGTGATGATAATGCACAAGCACCTAACCTCCTCAACTATAAAAGAATACAAAGACATCGACTACCCAATAAACTGCAACTCGCTAGGGTAAGTAATATTTAGACTGACATAACTATGAAAATATGCCAATTGGTTCTCTCATGCAACACAAGGTGGAAAATCAAGAAAATGAGGAAAACATTCCCCCCTCTTAGATAGGTTGACGATGAAATACATATCCTCCTTTGTAGATTGGTAGCATAAGTCAAGAGCAACCATAAATCATTATCTATCATGATCCCAATAATTGATCATCCAACATAATAACTTAGTGTTCCATTTGAGGTATTTAACCTCCTCAAAAAAAAATTGAGGAGGTCAACATCTCTCAAAATGAGGAGAGTGTCGATAGTACTTAAATACAAAAATAGATACTTTCCTTCTCTTAGGAAATCAAAGGACCTAAGAAATTATATGCATCAACCTGCTATCATCGTTGCTTTTTTCGATTCACATACAAACATTATGATGAAACTATAAAGTAAAAGATACATTTTGTACTAAATTAACATTCGTAATATTGATTCAATATTGAATTTTAAAATTGGTACATTATAAATTGGGAAAAAAATTTGATGTTCATCTTTTACTTTAGCACATTGGCTTTAGTGTGCTTCTTGTTATAGCACACTAGCATCAGTTCCATCCATAAGTGCACCAATGGGGGTGCACTTGTGAAAAAAATAGCACTAACATATTGTGCTTTCTAAACCATGTTAGTGCACTATGAAAGTGAGGAACATGCTCCTATTAATTCGGTGTGTTGGTGATGTTTGGTAGCACTATTTTCGGTATACTAAGTCATCCCGAAATGCATTAATGTACACAATAAAGTGAAAAGAGATTTAAATAACATTTATTTTTTCTGTGTATCACTTTAAATAACATTTTTTCTGCGTATAGTCATCAATGCATGTGTAAGAAACATCAACATCAAACATAGGTGCTATGAGGCCATGACACTAGCGGACTGTGATTAGAAGGAACACATAATATGCCAAGTTAGTATGACCACATTAGTATAAGCACCACCACTGGTGAGCCGAGTCATCCACCAATGCATTGTTTTATGCACTAAAACACATTAATGCACCAAAACATTTATTTTATTAAATTGAAGATTATAGATAACACTGATGCCTCTATTCCAACCATACACACTACTAGGGTAAGGCACATATGCCTTGTGTTAAGTGGTGTGCATATGCGGATATTTCACATTGAGAATGGTGAGCCAAAACATCCTATTGTGCATTGAGGAATACAATAAATATGTGTGCTAATTGTTTTCAAATCCTTTCTACACTTAAGATGATATGGAGTATCATAGGTGGTGCAACCTATAAATGCACTGTAAGTCAATGTGGAAAAAAACCACAAGCCATGTTGGTGGTAATTTCTTTAAAAAAAAATTAGAAAAGGAAATTAACTATTGAAATGGAAAATTAAAACTGTGAAAATGTAAATTGAGGGATAGCAAAGAAATTACCTAGTTTCGTCTCTGTTGTGGAGACATGATTGCCATGGAAATCACAAATCAAATCTAGGAGGGTTTTGGAAAATCTAAAAATGAAATGAAATCTGTCATGGATGAATATTGTCAATGAAATCCATCAATTCAAAAGTAGAGGACAACGGGGATCTCATAGAGGGACAAAGAACACAAGTGCTTGAAGGTATTGGAAGTATTGGTGGATGGTAAAAATGATAAATTAGTTTGTTAAAAAAAATTATTTAACCCTGCCATGGTGCACAATATATCCTGACTCACTCGTGCATGTATGCACATGCACATGTAGCCCAAGGGGTTAGAATCAATTGGTTGTCTCCAATGTTGTTGGGAATTTGGATAGTTCCATGCCAACAGGTGTCCGATTCAAATCTTGGGTTAGGTGCACTAGGCTACATCGACAGGTTCACTAGGGATCCCATCCACATATGTGGGGAAGCATCCCTTGGGTTTGGCCACAAGGTTTTCCTTGGAATATATATATAGGCATAGCGATGCTATTATAGGATTAGTGTGCACCATTGAGATTTTTTTTAAATGGAAGGATTTATAAATTTAAGTGTCAGGAGGCACTTTTTGAATTATTATTCGTCATACATTAATGCCTATAAGCACATTGGTATGTATTCTAACATGACACACCAATTCACCAAACTATTGTAGGTGCACTAAAAATAAAACCTTCACCTGCTTTCCTCCACTAGAAACCTCATTTAAAAGTATGACTTGGAGAAGTGCCTCTACAAAATCATTTTTTCCTTGTAGTGTTTTAACAAGTCCTTTTAGAGATAACAACACCACCACATGGGAAGATGACATGCAACAAGGTTTTCTCATGGATCGAAGAGCATAAGAAGGAATTTGAAGCTTTTAAGGAGAAGGTGTGTAATGCCCCAGTGTTGGGATTATGTAAATTGGAGCTTTCTTTTGGGATTGATGTTGATGCCTTAGCCTATGCCATGGGAGTGGTATTGTTGCCGTAAGGTATGGTAAAGTATGTAAATTTCATATCGCTCATAAAATTTCATGGGTGGAGTTTCTAACTACTTAGCTTATGATAAAGAGCTATATGTCATTAGGCAAGCAATCAATCATTATACACATTATTTGCTTGACAAGGAAACATTGATACATTTTGAGATTCATCAAACAATGCAATTTCAACAAACTTAGTCCAAGTTACCACATAGTCGACATTTCAAGTGGATGTCCTACCTACAGTAGTTTAACTTCGTTGACTTGTACAAAAGGGTTCCTAGAACAAGATTGTTGTTTTTTTTCAAGACCTCCAATGGCATCAAGATTGTTGACTTTTTGTCAAGACCTCTTATGGCATCACTGCCAATTTTACTAAAGATTGACTCTTTACAAGCTCAAGATTTAATGGGTGTGTATGCTCCTAACCCTAAAATTTGATATCCCATGGATGCAAGAAGGGGTGTTAGTGTAGATAAGGTGTCACGCCACAAGAAAGGGTTCCATGTTTGTGGTATACTTTATCACTCATGCACAAATTTGTGTTCCAAGAGGAGAATAATCACTGTCCATTTTGAAGGAAGCACAATATTGACTTTGAGGGAAGCATGTTGTTTAAGAGTTGTAGGGTATTTTGGCATGCATAAATGTTCGATATCTTACAAAGGTATTTTACTCACCACATATGCCAATAGATGTCGAGAGGTTTGTAAGGAGATGTGCTATGTGTAGCATCTATAAATATGTAAATAGAAAATTGGGGATGTACACACTGTTTAGTGTACCCTCTAGACCTTGGGAGAGTAATGGGTTTTGCTGGAGGACTTCTAGAGACAAGTTAATATTGCAGTTATATTTTTGTGATTTTGACATAATCAACAAGATGTCTTGTTTATCCCTTGCAAGACTTCAGTGATAGACAAGAAGCAACAAGGTTGTTCTTCACACATGTGGGTGCATTTTTGGGTTGCCTGCATCTATTATGTTAGACATGAACAATAGGTTTCTCAACATCTTTTGGGCCACCTTGTGGGCTTTGATGAACATCAAGTTGAAGAGGAGTACTACATTTCATCTACAAACAAATAAACATATTGAAGCGGCCAACCACACATGAGTATAGTTGCTTATCTTGTATAATCACAAGCATCCAAAGATGTGGGATGAAAGTATTCCATACATTCACTTGCATGCAATAAGGTACTTCATGTATTGACATGTCATTCTCTTTCGAGGTTTGTCTTCCATTTTTGCCAGAAACCCCTTTCGATTTAGTTTATCCAATCATGACATCGTGTAGTAGAGATGAATAAGATGAACAAGGTGAATCCATTCATTTTGTAGACTCAAGAATTCAAAAGATTTATGGTCAAGTGGAAAACTTGTCGATGAAGGAGTCCCAGTTGAGATACAAGGCCAAAATGATTTTCATAAGAAAAATTATACACTCAAAGTTGGTGACATGGTATCATTGCACCTACCCAAAGAATGGTTCAAGGGAACAAGCAATGCGTTCAAACCCATTAGGTATGGACCTTTTAATATTTTGAAGCAACTAGTGGGTAACAATGCATTCAAACTAGAGTTGTCTCCTTATATGGGATTTTATTCAATGATAGATGCACACCCGCTAAATCTTTTTTAGTCATAGATGTTAAAAGATGATGAGTGTGTGATCAAGGAGGACCTAAGGAATGCTCACAGAGGTCTAGGAGGATCCAAAATGCTCACGGAGGTCTAGGAGGATCCATAAAATCTCAAAATTCAAATATCCTAAATGCTCTAAAAATATGCCATCAATACGTAGAGCTCAACGATAGCTTTCCAACAACGTAAAAATGGCCTCAAACGCAGTTCGTATGCAAACTGTATGGTTGGTCAAAGTTCAAGTCAACTAGGTCAAAAGTCAAAGTCAAAGGGGTCAAGGTGACATGTGTCACCACTGCAAGGGAGACACGTGGCATGACCGTACAGGTCGTACAATGATGATGTGGCAACACCCCAATGTGCCACGTGGCATGACCGTATGTTGACTGGGCATGTGTGTTGGCATCCATACATAGAGGTGGACTGATTGTTTGTTGACACATGGGATGGATAGACCAATGAGAGGCCACCATGTGGCAACCTCCCATTGGACACTAATGGTTAAGGTTATGTAAAATTATATGGGAGTCTGGAGGATCGAACCCGTGACATCCCAAATCCTTACACAAACCAACGGTACCATTGTGCATGTACATTAGTTCTTAGCAATACATGGCACCACATATATTTAGCCTTGGTCAAAGGTTCAAATGAGGGTGAAAGAGGCGAGGGCCTAAGCCCTCAACCTTGGTTATATGTAATAAAATGTGTGACCATGACCTGTATTCGTATGTGGAGTTAACAACGGTCTGCTCCATATACCATATATTATATGGTTACAAACCATATAACAAAACAACTAAATGACCGGAGGTCTGTGGGGCTCGAACCCCCGACCTACCAAATATATCACCAACGCCTTAACCAATATGCCAATGGAACCCCTTATTATAAGATTCCCCAACTAATTAATAAATTTTTTTGCCTATAGTTTCAGATGGGGAGTTAAGGGCCCGCGACCTATATAATGGGTGTGAATTCCCATGTTTGCACACAGACCGAGGCAGAGATCCCGAGATGGTGCAAAGTTCAATTCGTGGATAAATATCGAGGTAATGATGCATAGATTTGCATGCAAGAAGAGGAGCCAAGTATGATGTTGTCTCGATATGCATGCCATGAGGTATAATGATTGCACATATGCAACTTTATACTCATTTTTATCGTTTTTCGCAAGGAGTATGAATTTGAGGTCTATTTATGATCAGAGGTCATTTGTAGAAGTATTAGTCCAGATTACCATTAATGAACACCATAGTGCATCATTTGGCATGTAGAGAGGGTGAAATTGAGCCAGTTCGGAATTTGGTCGACTTTATACTCAAATTTCTCAGAATTTCACAAGGAATTCAATGGTGAACTCATTTTCTTGGTTTAAGTAGTGGAATTCAAGAGAGTCCATTAAATTGTCTTTTTGTAAGTCCATGTTGTAATGTAATTTGGTATTTTGAGATGATGAAGAACAATCTTATTGTCTAAAGGGAATTAAAGATAGAGCAATATATGTCATCAATATATGTAATTTGAGTTCTTTTATTTTATGTTGTGTCATCTCATAAATATGCAAATTAATCATCAGTTTATGAGTCTTTGGATAATGAGGACTATTATCACACAATCTGTACTTTCCCAAAGCCTGTAATATTCCAGATATAAAATAGTATGTAGAACATAAATAATTAGCTAGAAATGACAGATAACAATGATATAATCAGAACAACACAACAATAACACCAAAATAATACCAGAATAACACCAGAAAGAGCACTTTGATTACTGAGAGCAATGTTCACTTGCCTCTTCGAGGGGGAAACCTTTAGCAGAGAAGAGCTCTATTACAATAATATCCAAGACAAAACTTCTCATACCCTCTACTCCTATTTATACTAAATATGTCTATCCAAAATAATAATCTAGAGGAAGATCCTTCTAGAAGCAGAAGCTTCTATTAGGTCTTCTTACATTTGACTTATTCTTCCTTATTTCTAGGCCTTATTAATATTAACCTTTATTACATGGAAATATATTATTCTACCTATGTGAGGGGTTAGGTCCCTAACATGTCCTCCCCCTTAAAAACAACCTTGTCCTCAAGGCTTGAGATGAGGAAATTGTTGCAGAATGGCAATTGGTTACCAAGTGGCATCTGTTGAAGTTGTATTTTTTCATTGGACTAACACTTCCTTGATGGTGTGTTGATGCATACGACGCTCACGCTGGTCCAAAACTGCTTGTGGCTGTAGCCAAATGGAGTCTTCTTCATCCAACTCGGGAAGGTTGGTTTGAGTTTGGCACTTGGTTTCAATCACCTTCTTTAAGTAGGAAACATGAAAAACATGATGGAGCTTAAAATGACTAGGAAAAACTAACTGATAGGCCACCTATCCCACACGCTTGAGAATGGTACAAGGACCATAAAATTTGGGTGCCAGTTTCTGACAATGGTCATCCTTGAGGGAATTTTTCTTATAAGGTTGCAGTCGAAGAAACACCCGATCCCCTTCTGCAAATTGACGTTCAGAGCGACCTTGATCTGCTTTTTGCTTCATGCGATTCTGGGCCATGACCAAATTCTCTTTGAGGGTACTGAGAATAGCCTCTCAAACTGTAAGCGTGTGGTCAACCGCTTGGACCTTTGAGACACCTGGAAAGTATGAGAGAACTGAAGGTGTCTTTTGTCCATATACCGCTTCAAAAGGAGTCATGCAGGTAGTTGTATGGTAAGAAGTGTTGTACCACCATTCAGCTAGTGGTAACCATTGAGCCCACTGATTTTGCCTTTCTGATGCAAAACACCTCAAATATGTTTCCAAACACTTGTTTACAACTTCAATTTGACCATCAGTTTGGGGATGATAACCTATGCTGAGATGCAATTGGGTGCCTTGAAGCTTGAACAATTCTTACCAAAAATTGCTGGTGAAAGTTGGGTCGTGATAAAAAACAATAGAATGAGGCATGCCATGAAGCTTGAAGACCTGATCCATGAAGAGTTGAGCCACAATGGAGGCTGTAAATGGGTGTTGAAGAGAACATAAATGAGCATACTTGGAAAGACCATAAACTACCACCATGATGACTGATTTCTTGCCTGATTTAGTTAATCGTACAATAAAATCCATAGATATATCCCTCCAAATAGTAGGTGGAATCGGAAGCGGTTGTAGTGTTCTAGGAGCTTTGACTGTTTCGCCCATGTTGCATTGACAAACATCACATTCTGCCATAAAATTGCGAACGTCCTGTTTCATACCATCCCAAAAAAAAGAACGTTTAATCCGGTCATAGGTTTTGTTAAACCCTCACTACCCAACGGTGGGTGTAGCATGAAGCTCATAAAGTACCGTGGATTTAAGTTTTGACTATTTACTTAAATACAAACGACCTTTGTATCGAAGCTCATCATTGAGCCAAGAGTATCCTAGGGAAACTAGAGAATTGGCCTGCAATTGTTGTATCAAATGCAAACTTTTGGGATCGTGTAGCCATTCTTGGAGAACATCGTGGAGCCAATCCGGCACAATGAAGGAGAGAGAAAAAAGGGACCCTTCATCTTCATATTTTCTGGAAAGTGCATCAACAACCACATTGTCTTTGCCTTTCTTGTAAATGATCTCATAATCATATCCAAAGAGCTTAGTCACCCATTTTTGTTTCTCTAGGGAGGAAAGGTATTGTTCCAAAAAATACTTGAGGCTTCGATGATCTGTCTCAATTTGGAAGCGTTGCCCGAATAGATAAGCATGCCAAAGATCCACGGCATGCAGAATAACCAACATTTCCTTTTCATAGATTGATTTGCCCAAATTTCGCTCTGACAGTTGTTTGTTGTTAAAGAACAAAGGCTAACCCTCTTGCACAAGGACTGCTCCAATTCCTTTCCCGGAAGCATCACATTCCATGACAAAGGTCTTTGTGAAATCAGGAAGGGACAGGACTGGAGTGGTTCACATGGCCATCTTCAAGGTTTGAAAAGCCTGAGCATCTACTGGAGTCCTAGTGAAAGAATTATTTTTAAGGAGAGCAGTGAGAGGTGCCACAATCTTTCCATAATTCTTAACAAACTTGCGATAATAAACTCTTAAACCCGAAAATCCATGGAAGCTTTTGAGAGTCTTTGGGTGAGGCCAATCTTGCATAGATGCAATCTTGTTAGGATCCACCTTGACACTGGCCTTGCCAACAAGATGACCCAAGTACTTGAATTTCGAGGCACCAAAAGCACATTTAGATTATTTGAGGAAAAGTTGGTGTTGAGAGAGTAGATGGAGAACTCGATCCACATGAGTAAGATGGGTTTTCCAGGTTTTACTATAGATGAGGATATCATCAAAGAAAACTAAGACAAAATGACAGAGAAAAGGATGAAAGACATGATTCATGAGGCTTTGGAAAGTGGAGGGAGTATTACATAAGCCAAAGGGCATGAACAAAAACTCATAGTGGCCCTCATGATTTCTAAATGCAGTCTTAGGAATGTCTGCCTCGTTCATACATATCTGGTGGTACCCAGAACGAAGACCAAGTTTAGTAAAGAACTGGGTGCCACTCAATTCATCCAAGAGGTCATCAATGACAATAATGGGAAATTTGTCTTTGTTGAGGGCGCGGAAGTCAGGACACATGTGCCAAGAACCTTCTTTCTTAAGGACCATGACCACAGGAGAAGAATAGGGGCTCATACTAGGGCGGATAACACCTGCATTGAGCAATTCTTGAACAATTTTTTTAATATCATTTTTTTGGGAAAAGGGATGACGATAGGGATGGATATTGGGAGGAAGGATTCCAGAAACAAGGGGAATGGAATGATCATGAACACCACAGGAAGGAGGGAGTCCCTAGGGAGTGGAAAAAACCACTTGATGTTTAGAGAGGATGGATTGGAGGCCCTGTGACACAGAGGGTGTCTCAGTGGCTTGAATGGCATGGAGTTGTGCAATAATGCCAGAATGACCTTTTTTGAGAAGCTTTTCCATGTGATGGGAACTGATGATCTCCGGGGAATCGACGGTGATGCCTTGGAACTTATATTGTTGGCCCTCCTGGTCGAATTGCATGGTTAATTCCTTAAAATCCATGAGTATGGGACCCAAAGTCCTTAGCCATTCTGCACCCAACACAATGTCACAACCACCCATGTTGATAGCAAACATATGAGATTTCATGTGGTACTGACCAATTTGGAGACACACATTTTCACAACGCCCTCCCCATTTCATGGACCCACCATTGGCAATCATGATTTGAAAATTATTGATGACACAAATATAACAATTAGTTTCTTGGGCAATGACGATGAATAAAATTATGGGTGCTTCCACTATCAACAAGAATGATGACCTTCCTATGCTTAATGTAACCAATTAGCTTGAGGGTTTGGGGAGCAGAGAAGCCACTAAGAGCATTGAGGGAAATGACCAGTTCTACTTCAGGAGAGTTTGAGGGAGGGGTCATGTCAATGGGTTCAGGTGACACAACCACAAGGGATCCTCAACATCGTCTTCCGAAACATCCTCCGAGATGACCATAAAAATATTTTGTTCCTTACACTTGTGCCCATGAAAATATTTGTCATCACAATTATAACAAATGCCTTTGAGTTGGCGTTCATCAATTTCTGCCCTAGTCAATTTCTGTATCTTTAGTGGAGTAGAAGGAGGAGTGGGAGTGACTGGTTTAGTGCAAGGAATAAAGGAGGGTTTTTGGTTTTGAGAAGAGACAACTTGTTGTGCTTCCTTAGCTCTTTTAGTAGCGTCCACCCAACTCTGAGGCCGAGCCATGAGGACATGGACATGAATCTCATCCTTGAGGCCACTGATAAAACATTCTTGGAAAAAAGCATCAGACATGCCCTCTGTACAGAAAGCCAATCGCTCAAAAGCTGCTATAAAGTCTTCCACTGTGCTAGATTGTTTCAACTTTGTCAAATGGCCTAAATGGTTGGTGTCAGTGTCAAAGAATTTATAAATCTCCGCTATAGAGTGTGTCCAAGCCACATACCCTTGGCGAGAATTTTTTCTCCATTGCCACCATTGCCAATGCTCTTGATATAGATGGAGAACACCATACCGGAGTTTGGACAACTCATCTATAATGCCATACAAAGAGAAATACTGTTCCATTTGAGTTACCCAACCAGTGGGATCCGAGCCATCAAATTTGGTCACAACCACACGCGGAAGGTGTAGGTCACGCTGAAAGTGATGGGGCTAAAAATTATGGGAATGAGAGGAAGTTTCACCTTCTGTTTGCAAAGGTGGGTCAGATGAAGGAAGATCTACAGAGATATGCAACTTGGCGCAAATCATCGTAGTGAAGGAGAAAAACTTGGTATTGAAGGATTCAAGATGGGTAGCGAGGTCTTGTTTGAGGTCCTCTATTTTGGCATCGATGGAGGAATGCATGTTTTAATTGACGGTGGAAATATTGGCACTGAGTTGTCTCACTTTTTGATGGGTTTCTGTGCAATTAGAGTGCAAGAATTGAAGCGAGCTTCCAAGTCTTGGCTACAGGTATGGGCCATGATGAAGAGGGAACACAAAAAGGGGCGGGTGGGACCACACAAAAAATAGGTTATGGGTGAAGTGTATCACAACGATCAGGGAGATGAGTGGAATCCAATGGGGTAAATCCCAAATAAGGGTGTTGGAAGGGGGTCAGGTCCACAAGAAGTTTTTTTTTGCTGAAAAATGATAGGTATGACTACGATTAGGGCAAAGAGAGGAATCCAACGGGATAGGTCTCAAATAATGGTGCCAACAGGATCCTATAGAGTTATACTCCGATCTGAAGAATACTACAATGGCAAAATGCCCAAATGCTTAACAAGAAGAAATGTTTAGTAATTTTGCGACCCGAATGCAGGGACATAGTTGCGCGGCAATAGATCTTGTCTGTTCTGTTTTTTCTTATGTCCCAAGGGTTAGGGTATTCAAGGGTTCTACATAAAAGGGTTTTCCCTCTGCTATAGCTCTCTGATATACATGCGGGGTCCAACAATAGTACTTGGCCCAATATCTCAGGGCACCAACTATGGAGGCTAGATCGTTCCCTTAGCCGTACTACCGGACTACCCAGTTACTAGAGAGTATCTTCCAGAGTGTTTTTCTCGGTGGCACTATAGCAATCAGGTGACCGATCAGTTTATCTATGGAGAGTTTAAGGAAATCTAGGCCGATCTGTATACAGGTGTTGTCTAATGCGCTACCACTCGAAGGGGTACCAACAAGGGTTACAGGGGTGGCCAACAGATGTGCACTTAAGTACCACTTGTATTTCCTGCGTGTATGAATCCCTGACTACGAGTTTATGCGCGTAACGACAGATCTTTGTAGCTTAAAGACGTTGGAATATGTCTCTACCCTGAAAAAAAAATTAACCCACAAATTTCTGCCGAGGAAAGTGCTTTGATACCACTTGTAATATTCCAGATATAAAATAGTATGCATAATAGAAATAATTAGCTAGAAATGGCAGATAACAATGATATAACCAGAACAACACCACAATAACACCATAATAATACCAGGATAACTCCAGAAAGAGCACTTTGATTACTGAGAGCAATGTTCACTTGCCTCTTCAAGGGTGAAACCTCTAGCAAAGCAGAGCTTTGTTACAATAATATCCAAGACAAAACTTCTCATACCCTCTACTCCTATTTCTACTAAATATGTCTATCCAAAAGAAAAATCTAGAGGAAGATCCTTCTAGAAGCGAAAGCTTCTATTAGGTCTTCTTACATTTGACTTATTCTTCCTTATTGCTAGGCCTTATTAATATTGACCTTTATTACATGGAAATATATTATTCTACTTATGTGAGAGGTTAGGTCCATAACAAAGCCCAAGGCAAGTGGATGAAAGATTGGCGTAACAGGGAGTGACCTATCACTGCCACCTTAATAGGAAACCCCTTTCTATTTAGGAGTGTGTCACAATACCCAAAGGGAGATGTCCCCAGTGACTTGAGGGTTTGAGAAAGCTAAAGTAAAATATACAAGAAAGTCCCCCCCTCTCACAGGTCACTCAAGTCAAAGGTTCTTTGTGTCTTATAGAGATGAAGAAAAAGGGTAAATAAGGTGTACCTGCCCAAAACAAGACAACAAATAGAAAATAGTGCAATTTCCAAGTACCATATGATGTTAGTGCTTCATAAGACCATGAACTTCTGAAAAATAAGTAAGCTAATATAAAACTGCAACAATGTAATTATTTACAACAACAATGAATATTTTGTAACAACCACAATAATTATGCCTTAAGAATGCTTGAAAATGACAAGAAAATATAGCTCTAAGTTGACAGAATGATAACGACTTGTCAGAGGAAAAATTGGCAATGTCTAATAAGCTTTTAATGTCACTTTTCAAGATGAATTTGCCACTGTTAGATGGATGTAGCAATCTTTTGCAATATCAACAAGTTAGTTAGTGGATTAGTCTAGTTTAAGGTTAGTAAATGTTAGTAAATGTTTCAAGGAAGATAGTTTGAGAGTTGTTTGATCAATCAATCACTATAGTGAGTGGACTAGTGCCTTTATAGGGTAATGGAGTCAATAGATGACAGTTTTATGCTTGGAAGAAATGACACAATGATTATACTTGCCTAAGGATAAGAGATGGATGGAAGAGGTGTTGGATTTTCAAGGCCTCAACATCCAAACCCTAAGAACAAACTTGCTAGAGTGTAAACAATTTTAGGCTCTAGCAAGATCTTCCTTCCCTAGACTGTTGAATAAATACTAGAAGCAACAATTGACTAGATAATGAGTTCAAAAGTTCTAGTATTTAGGGCTTTAGAATTTTACCTAGGTCAAAATCCTCTTGGCAAGGTCTAGCAAATGAAGAGTAAAGCAGTAACAAATTAAGTCCTTTACTCCTAGGGTTTGTCCAACAAGCAATTTCACAATCTTTAACATGAATAAGCAAATTTACCATAGACCATTCAAATAAAATGAAGAATTGCAGATTTACTTACTTCACCAAGAATAATCAAGCCATAAAACCCTAGAATTCCAAGTAACTTCACCAAAAATGATCCAAGTTGCAAATTTTAGCCTCCAAGAGAAGTGCGTCGAAAATTTCAGCCAATAACCCTAGAAGAGGGCCGAATTTTAGACCACACACTTGTGTGATCAGTTCCTTGATGAAAAAATGAGAGTCTTTTCTCTCTATTTATATAGTTTCAATGACCTTTAATTAAAATT
>JASDQU011441493.1:1460-13785 GCA_032191745.1 Picea mariana
ATTAGGGAAAATTGTTTTAAGAAATTCTTATCATGTTATTCATCCTAAGGCCATATAGGTTCATTCATTTATCATTATCAACATGACGTGCCCTTCATGAGGCACTAGGTTCTCCAAGGGTGCCACACGCCTCATCTGTTTCCCATGCGCAACGTGCCCTTTAGGACGCACTACGTGCTCCAAGGGTGTTACTTGCCTCTTTCCATTTTTCTTGTGCGACGTGCCCTTCAGGATGCACCACATGCTCCAAGCGTGCCACTCACCTCTTTCCATTTTTCTTGCGCAACGTGCCCTTCACTATGCACCACGTGCTCCAAGGGTGCCATTCACCTCTTGACTCACTTGGTAGACATCAAAATCCCTTGGAGTCAATACTCCACCAGGTAAACTTGTGAGAGACTAAGGGAATCTAAGGAATAATCCCCCCGCCTTATTGCACGCCCCTTAGAATCATTGTCAGCGACTGTCGCAGTCTGCCCTCACGGCTTCATGGGTCCTCTCGAACTAGGTAAAGGTTAACCTACAGTTCGAGCCATGGAAGGAGTGCTAGTAGGTTGTGGCAAGGCTGCTATCCACACCTCTCCCTCAACATTTCTGGTGGTCGTGCATGACCCCTCTACTCCACATGTGAGTCTGGTCGGCACGCTATCGTCAGCCTGCATCATCAATGAATCATCACAGCAACATATACATAATCATATCTTCTAATCAGATGCACTAATATAACATATAATACAATCAAATCCCAATGGTTCACTCCTCGACTTGATTCGAAGTCCAAGGGGTTCCATCAATGCCTCTGCATCCTCGAGGTCCAAAATCCTGCACACTCATTAAAACCGAATCAATAGAACCTTTCTATGTCAATGTAGTAAAACAACATGTCGCTAACCCATAACGCCTCATAATCAAAATCAATGTTTTAATAGCATAATAATCTAGATCACTTGTGACCAAGTGTCCTCAAGGAATAAGTTCACTTAGTGCACAAGAGCAGGATGTTACATACACCCCCTCTTGGTCTAAACTTCATCCCGAAGTTTCTTAGTAATAATGTCGAATTAATGTGTATCACAGTATCATAAGTCTATCTATCAAACACAAATGGGAAATTTTGGCGCATATCATATGCATCCTCCCAGGTCACCGAGTGGGGACTATAATTGTCCCACTAGACCTTGACCTCATCCATTGTTCGATGTCATAGCTATCGAATGCGATGATCCAAGGTGTGAATTGGCTCAGCCGTGAGTGCACCCTCATCTGACACCCGCAAGGTGCTCAAGTCAAATCATGTGTAGGATCACTAATCATAAAGTCTCAACAGAGACGTGAAATACATTGTGTATACACCTCAAGAATAAGGCAAGGCTAGTCATCAGACCATGGGCCTCTCTTTTCCACAATATCGTAGGAGATATTTTATCCCCTTTTCCAAACTTGATTGACCTCTTATGTGGTTTCCACCGCAGAAATACTCAATCTCCACATCGTAACTATGATCGACACGATGCGCATCGACATATCTCTTATGCCGATCCTGCGCTTCTTTAATCATTTGTTTTATTTTTGGCATTTGATCTTCCATTTCTTGGTTCACTTCTGGTCCCACCAGGGCCCTATCCTAAAGTCGATCCCAACTCAAAGGCATCTGACATGGTTGACCATAAATAAACTCGAAAGGCGCCATCTTAATGGTGCTTTGGTAACTGTTGTTATAAGCGAACTCCACCAGTGGCAATAATTCTTCCCAATGCTTTTGTTAGTCCATCATGTACATGTGCAACATGTCCTCCAAGGTTTGGTTTGTTTTTTCAGTCTTCTCATCAGTCTCCGGGTGATACGCCATACTAAATTTAAGTTGGGTTCCCAAAGCCTCTTGGAAACTCATCCAAAATCGTCCAGTAAACACCGATCCTCGATCGGATATAGTCCTCTTAGGCATGCCATGTAACCTCACAATATCACTGATGAAAACTCTAGCTATGTCAGATGCCTGATACATTGTACACACAGAGATAAAGTGAGCACTCTTCGTCAGAGTGTCTACTACTACAAAAATAAAGTCGTGTCTCCTTGCCGTCAGTGGAAATCCAACAATGAAATCCATCGAAATAAACTCCCATTTGGATTTCGAAATAGCGTGTGGTTGTAGTAACCCTGTTTTGGTGTCTATGTTCAGCCTTTACCTACTGACTTTCTAGACATCTGGCCACATAGTTTACTATGTCTGCCTTCATTCTCTTCTAGAAGAATAAGGGTTTAAGGTCTACCCTCATCTTCGTGACTCCTGGGTGAGCCATGTATACGGCTCTATGAGCCTCGCTTAGGATCAACATCCTCAAATCATCGTTTGGCGGTACGTAAATTTGATTTTTAAACCACAATAGTACATTGTCGTCAAAGATAAATCGTTCAAACTTTTGTACCATCATTGTGTTTTGTCTGATAAAAACCTCGACCTCTTTGTACCAACCATTGTCACGCTGTAAATTTAGAATCTTATAACGTAGATTCATCTGAAGAGGCAACACCGAAAAGATGCATGGTCTCTGACTCAATGCATATGCCCCTCGGCTCACTGTTCCTTTTATGTAAGTAATCTTGAAGTCATACTCGCTAAGAAATTCCAACAAACGTCGTTGTCGTGCGTTTAGGTAACTTTGCGTAAAGATGTGTTGTAGGCATATACAATGGCTAACAACTCCAAATCACACATCACATAGTTATCCTCATGCATTCTCAAATTCCCCAAGATGTAACTGATCACTCATCTATCTTGAATCAAGACTCTGCCTAAGCCTTCCTTGGATACGTCAGTGCATACCAAGAAATCTACATCCATGTCAGGGTCCTTTAGTGTCGGTGTTGTTGTCAACAACTCCTTGAGCCTTCGAAATTATTCTGTGCATTTCTCGGTCCAAACAAACTTCTTGTTTTTCTTCTGCAATTCTGTGATCGGATTTGCTATCTTTGAAAATCCCTCGATGAACCATCGATAGTATTCTTCTAAACCCAAGAAGATAATCACTTCCGGGACATTCGTCGACGCAGGCCATTCCATAATGGCCTCGAACTTTGCTTGATCCATGGTGATACCTTCGGTGGAGATGACATGCCCCAAGTAGTGAATCCTTGATTGATAGAATGAGGATTTGGACAACTTCCCATACAAATTGTGCTCTCGCAAACACTGTAGTACCAAGCGCAAGTTCTCTTCATGATAATCCTTCATCCGAGAGTAAATCAAAATATCGCCAATGAATACTTGGATGAACTTGTCCAAGTACTCACGGAACACTCCGATCATCAAACTCATGAATACCCTTTGGGCATTCGTCAGTCTAAATGGTAAAACTGTAAACTCATAATGTCCAAACCTCGTCTTAAAGCTAGTCTTAGGGACATCATCCTCCTTAATCTATAACTGGTGGTACCCTAATCGCAATTCGATCTTTGAGAACACCGTCGCACCCCTCAATTGATCGAATAGATCATAAATCCTCGACAACAGATACTAATTCTTGATTGTTTCCTTGTTCAATTGGCGGTAGTCAATGTAGAGCCTCCACGACCCATCCTTCTTGCATATGAAAATAGCAGGCACACCCCACGGTGACACACTTGGACGTATGAGTCCCAGGTCCAACAATTCTTTCAGTTGCATTCTCAAATCTTATAACTCCGGGGTCGACATCCAATAAGGCATTCTAGCTATCGGTTCAGTCCTTAGTTTTAGGTGTATAGTAAACTCCAATTCCCTCTCTGGCAGCATCCTAGGTAACTCTTCTAGAAAGATGTATGCAAACTCTCTCACGATTAGAAGGTGTTCTAGACCTTCTTCTACTCCCTTTTTATTTAACAAAAGGATCACATAGAGCTTACATCCCTTGCGTATGCTCTTCCATAGCTGCAAGGAAGAAATGAACCTCAGGGAAACTCCCTAGTTCTTCCCTACAATCATGCATCTTTGTCCCTCATCATTGACCAAACTCAACCATTTCGTCCTACAGTTGAGTATCGCCTCATGTGATTTCAACCAGTCCATACCAATCATGACATCATAAGATCCTAATATTGTGATGTACAGGTTGGCCCTAGTGACAACTCTCCCAGGTTAAGGGTACATCCCGTAACCCTTCCTCCAACCTTTTGTTTGGCTCTAAAATCCATCCTTACAAAGCTAAAATCATCTTGTTCGACTGCCTTTACCTTAATATACCCTTTTTTTTTAGCGCTGCACCATAAATGAATCATTCGGTAGCACCGGGATCTATCAAATCTAAGGGTTTGGTCTATGACGATAGCTGACGTCTCAAGCACAGTCAACTGGTGCTCTGGCTAGCGGTTATTCACCACTGCGTGAATCCAATGGGCTTGAAGTAGAAGTTGAATTATAACAATAAGGCCCAACTCGAACTTCTTGACCTTAAGCTTCTGGGTAATTTGATGCGAAGCATACCGAAAAGCTCCAAAACAGGCCTCGTACTCGAGCACCATGCAGATACCTCTTTGCAAGGAATTGAACTCGTTGAGTTGACGCTCAAAGAATTCCTTCGAAAGATTCCTTTCCTGGAACCATCCCTCGAACAGTTCCCATGACACGCAGTTGACGACCATGTTCAAAAGTGGCAGGAGCATCTTCCGCCACAAAATAGCGCTCCCCTTTGGTCAAAATACCACCATGCAGACCTTCATGTTGGAGGTGATAATCATGAAGCGTGAAGCACCATTCTTTTCTCTACAACTGTGCCTTGATGGAACAACCGTCCATGACACTCATGGGCTTGAGAACTCAACTCTCTTGATTTCTTGATGGATGCTAACGACACTAGCTAGGGTGCGTTGTGGACCCTTAGGGGTACAGGTGCCCTGGACTCATCTCAGTGCTGAAGGGACTCAAGGACCCTTTGAAATTACCTGGAAGGGCCTTGTCATACCATCATCATCCCTTAAAACAAGGGAATCCATCCCAAGGACTTTCTCTTCCCCTTGGGGGTTCAACTTCGAGGGTACGGGAACTTCTGGAGGCGTCACACCTCCTTCCATGGAACCACATTGCGAAACTCTGATGCGTCCTCTAAATGCGATCGCCACATGGACACATTTAAGGTTTTTAAATAATGCAAGGGTTAATACTCACGGGATTATAGCAGTGGAAATCCCAGCAATCCATAGTGGCAGGGTTGACCCGATTCTAATTCCATATGTAACAACCCCATCGTTAAGACTACAAGAGAAGCAAAAGGTGCTAATTTTTTTTTTGTTAAAGGCGAGATCGCGACGATAAAAAAAAGTTAACCACACAACTGACGATGAACGCAAGAATCCACGCACTGGCATAAGGGCTACTGGGCTAACATGCGTAGAACAAAAAGGAGAAAAGACTACCCGCCCTACACAAACACGATCATGCCTTCAAGATAAGGGACAACATCCCCATCCTGACACAATGAATTGATGAACAAGACCAAAACCTCAAGGCGCATTAACCCAACGCCTGAAGGTGTTCAACCCATGCACTGAAGCAACTTACAATGCTCAACGACACTTGCAGGGACGGCACAGACTCCAACCAAGTTATCATTTGCCTCTATCCAAAAAGACACGCCCTGATCCCCTCATCAGGGACCAAGGATTCAAGAAAATCCAGCGTGCTAGGATGCAAAACAAATGACACGAGGACTATGCCCACACTCTAAGCATCTGGTCGATGCGACTCCAGACGACGTTACTCAAAGAAGAAAAATGCAACTGTTACGTGACTTCTCCAACACCCCAATCGTTCATCAAGTCTAAAATTGTACAATTTACCATCTAATTAACATTAATTATAATCTAACTAGCATGTCTAAATTATAAATTAGCCATTTAGTTGACAATCAAATAGACATTAAATACAACCAATTTAGCAAGTCTAATTACCATTGTCCATCATTACCATCTAATTGACAAATCTAATTTAATTAATATTAGAACCATAAAATACAATTACCATCTAAATTAACATTAATGCAAATCAATGGAGCAAGTCTGAATAAAAAAAAATGGTCATCAATGCACCATCTAAAGTGACCTTAAATGCAAATCAAGTTAACATTAATATTGTAATTATAATTACATTCTAATATAACTATTTAACTATTAAGAAAACTAGATTTACAAATCTGGTCTGAGTGAAACTAGGTTGTCTACTCATTAAAGACTGTCTAATCATATTAAAGGCTACTCTATCCAACTAAATGTTGTCAATAAAACTAACAACAACCCTTTCCAAGTAAAACAGACAAATTATTTTTAAATAAAAATATTTTTATTTCTATATGATCTCCCAAGGACAATTCTAGCTATGTCAAGGGAATATGGTAGTGGACTTATCACAGGCATTGGTCTAAGTCTAAAATTTACATCGCAGAATCTATATCATATAGGTTGGATAAAGTGTTACACCATTAATACTCAAAATGCGGTCAGACAACAATCTCTGTCAGTAATTAAAAGTTCGTTGCCATGCAGCCTATAACAACGCTGTCAGATAAAAGAAAAACGTTGTCAAAGAGAAGGTAAATATAATTGCACTTCCATCAATAAAATCGTCACTTCTAGCATCTGTACTCGGATTGACAAATAAGGAAGACGTGGTACATTACTCACCACATAAGGGAATATATGAGTCGAATGAACAAGTAGGTTAAATGGTCTGGGGCAAAATTCATGGGCAGGGGACACAGTTTTCACAATAGTTATATGGTTACAATCGTCGAGGTATGGTGCCACAAAAATTACATAGTTTACAATTCCCAGAGGTAAAGGTATATACAATAATTACATAGTTTACAAATCACAGAGGTAAAGGTATATACAACAATTACATAGTTTACAAATCACAGAGCTAAAGGTATATACAAAAATTACATAGTTAGGGTTTGAGATCCTTAACAAAATTTAATCATCCTTTTCTAAATACCACAAACAGATTTAAGATAACCCACTCTCTTTAAATTGAATTAATATGGACTTGCTACAACCAATGATAATATCTAAAACTAGGTCTATTCTTCTTCAACACTTTATAATGGCCAAATCACAGGCAACCAAAAAAAATAAAAGTGCAGGGATGCATTCGCCCTGTAGGTAGTACTATTGAGAAAAAAAATAAGGACAAAGGTACAAATGCCACTCGCCTCTTTTCTTGCACGAAGCGCCCTTCAGGATGCACCACGTGATCTAAGGGTTCCACTTGCCTCTTTCCATTTTTCTTTCACGACGTGCCCTTCAGTATGCACCATGTGCTCCAAGGGTGCCATTCGCCTCTTGACTCAGTTGGTAGACATAAAAAACCCTTGAAGTCAATAATCCACCAGGTGAACTTGTGGGAGACTAAGGGCCTCTAAGGAATAATCCCCCCACCTTATTTCAAACCCCTTAGAATCGTTGTGAGAAACTGTCGCAGTCTACCCTCACGACATCGTGGGTCCTCTCGAACTAGGTAAATGTTAACCTACAGTTCAAGCCATGGAGGGAGTGCTAGTAGGTTGTGGCAAGGCTTCTATCCACACCTCTCCCTCAACAGCTCTGCTGGTCATGCATGACCACTCTACTCCACATGTGAGTATGGTTGGCACGCTATCGTCAGCCTGCATCATCAACGAATCATCACAACAACATATACATAATCATATCATCTAATCGGATGCACTAATATCACATATAAAACAATCAAATCCCAATGGTTCACTCCCTGACTCAATCCAGAGTCCAAGGGGTTCCATCAATGCCTCTGCATCCTTGAAGTCCCAAATCCTACACACTCAATAAAACCGAATCAATAGAACCTTTCTATGTCAATGTAGTAAAACAACATGTCGTTAACCCATAACGCCTCATAATCAAAATCAATGTTTTAATAGCATAATAATCCAGATCACTTGTGACCAAGTCTCCTCAAGGAATAAGTTCACTCAGTGCGCAAGAGTAGGATGTTAGATACACCCCCTCTTGGTCTAAACTTCGTCCTGAAGTTTTGTAGTAATAATGTCAAAATAATGTGTATCACAATATCATAAGTCTATCTATCAAACAAAAATGGAAATTCTTGGCGCATATCATATCCGTCCTCCCAGGTCACCGAGTGCAGAGTATAATTGTCCAACTGGACCTTGACCTCATCCATTGTTCGAGGTCATAGCTGTCGAATGCGATGATCCAAGGTGTGAATTGGATCAACCATGAGTGCACCCTCATCTGACACCCGCAAGGTGCTCAAGTCAATTCATGTGTAGGATCACTAATCATAAAGTCTCAACGGAGATGTGAAATACATTGTGCATACGCCTCAAGAATAAGGCAAGGCTAGTCATTAGGCCATGGGCCTCTCTTTTCCATAATATCGTAGGAGATAGTTTATCCCCTTTTCCAAACTTGATCGAACTCTTATGTGGTTTCCACCATAGAAATACTCGATCTCCACATCGTAGCCATGGTCGACACGACGTGCATCGACATATCTCTTATGCCGATCCTGCGCTTCTTTAATCATTTGTTTTATTTTTGGCATTTGATCTTCCATTTCTTGGATCAGATCTGGTCCCACCAGGACAATATCCTCAAGCCGATCCCAAATCAAAGGCATCTGACACGGTCGCCTGTAAATAAACTTGAAAGGCGCCATCTTAAGGGTGCTTTGGTAACTGTTGTTATAAGCGAACTCCACCAGTGGAAAGAGTTCTTCTCAACGATTTTGTTGGTCCATCATGTACATGTGCAGCATGTCCTCCAAGGTTTGGTTTGTTCATTCAGTCTGCCCGTCAGTCTCCGGGTGATACACCATACTAAAGTTAAGTTGGGTTCTCAAGGCCTCTTGGAAACTCATCCAAAATCATCCAGTAAACACCGATCCTTTATCAGATATAATCCTCTTAGGCATGCCATGCAGCCTCACAATATCACCGATGAAGACTCTAGCTATGTCAGGTGCCTGATACATTGTACACACAGGGATAAAGTGAGCACTCTTCATCAGAGTGTCTACTACTACAAAAATCAAGTCATGTCTCCTTGCCGTCAGTGGCAATCCAACAATGAAATCCATCAAAATAACCTCCTATTTCGATTCTGAAATAGTGTGTGGCTGTAGTAACCCCGCTGGGTGTCTATGTTTAGCCTTTACCTACTGACCTTCTAGACATCTGGCCACATAGTTTACTATGTCTGCCTTCATTATCTTTTAGAAGAATAAGGGTTTAAGGTCTGCCCTCATCTTCATGACTCCCAGGAGATCCATGTATACGGCTCTATGAGCCTCTCTTAGGATGAACATCCTCAACTCTTCGTCTGGCAGTGTGTAAATCTGATTTTTAAACCTCAATAATACATCGTCGTCAAACATAAATCCTTCAAACTTTTGTACCATCATTGTGTTTTTTATGATAAAAACCTCGACCTCTTTCCATCGTCACACTATAAAGTTAGAATATTATAATGTAGATTCATCTGAAGAGGCAACACCGAAAAGATGCGTGGTCTCTAACTCAATGCATATGCCACTCGGCTCACCATTTCTTTTATGTAAGTAATCTTGAAGTCATACTCGCTAAGCAATTTCAACCAACGTCATTGTCGTGCGTTTAGGTCACTTTCCGTAAAGATGTGTTGTAGTCCACAGTGGTCTTTCTATAGTTCAAATTTTCGTCCAACAAGGTAGTGTCTCCAAACCTTCAAGGCATATACAATGGCTAACAAGTCCAAATTGTGCATCACATAGTTATACTCATGCCTTCTTGAATCACTCGTCTGTCTTGAATCAAGACTCTGCCTAAGCCTTCCTTGGATGCGTTAGTGCATACCAATAATTTTGCATCCATGTCAGGGACCTTTAGTATCAGTGTTGTTGTCAACAACTCCTTAAGCCTCCGAAATTATTCTGCGCATTTCTCGGTCCAAACAAACTTCTTGTTTTTCTTCTGCAATTCTGTGATTGGATTTGCTATCTTTGAAAATACCTCGATGAACTGTCGATAGTATCCTGCTAAACCCAAGAAGATAATAACTTCTGACACATTCATTGGCGTAGGCCATTCATTTTATCGAATAGATCATCAATCCTCGGCAACAGATACTAATTCTTGATCATTGCCTTGTTCAATTGACGGTAGTCAATGTAGAGCCTCCATGACCCATCCTTCTTGCATATGAAAATAACATGCACACCCCACAGTGACACACTTGGACGTATCAGTCCCAGGTCCAACAATTCTTTCAGTTGCATTCTCAAATTTTGTAACTCCAGGGTCGACATCCAATAAGGCGTTCTAGCTATCGGTTTAGTCCCCGGTTTTAGGTCTATCGTAAACTCCAATTCCCTCTTTGGCATCATCCTAGGTAACTCTTCCAGAAAGACGTATGCAAACTCTCTCACTACCAGAAGGTGTTCTAGACCTTATTCTACTCCCTTTTTATTTAACACAAGGATCGCATAGAGCTTACATCCCTTGCATATTCTCTTCCATAGCTGCAAGGAAGAAATGAACCTTAGGGAAACTCCTTGGTTGTGCCCTACAATCATGCATCTTTGTCCCTCATCATCAACCAAACTCAACCATTTCATCCTACAGTTGAGTATCGCCTCATGTGATTCCAACCAATCCATACCAATCACGACGTCATAAGATCCTAATATTGTGACATACAGGTTGGCCCTGGTGACAACTCTCCCAGGTTAAGGGTACAACCCGTAACCCTTCCTCCAACCTTCTGTTTGGCTCCCGAAGCCATCCTTACAAAGCTAAACTCATCCTATTCGACTGCCTTTACCTTAATCTACCCTTTTTTTTTAGCGCTGCACCAGAAATGAATCTCTCGGTAGCACCCAGATCTATCAAATCTAAGGGTCTGGTCAATGACGGTACCTGACGTCTCGAGCACAGTTAACTGGTGCTGTGGCTAGCGGTTATTCACCACTGCATGAATCCAACGGGCCTGAAGTAGAAGCTCAATTATAACAATAAGGCCCAACTCAAACTTCTTGACCTTAAGCTTCTGGGTAATTTGATGCAGATCATACCGAAAAAGCTCCAAAACGGGCCTCGTACTCAGGCACCATGCAGCTACCTCTTCGCAAGGCATCGAACTCATTGAGTTGATGCTCAACGAATTCCTCAGAAAGATTCCTTTCCTGGAACCATCCCTCAAACAATTCCCATGAAACGCAGTTGACGACCATGTTCAAAAGTCGCATGAGCATCTTTCACCACAAAATAGCGCTCCTCTTCAGTCAAAATACTACCATCCAGACCTTCATGTTGGAGGTCATAATCACGAAGTGTGAAGCACCACACCTTTCTCTACAACTATGCCTCGATGGAACAACTGTCCATGACACTCATGGGCTCGAGAACTTAACTCTCTTGATTTCTTGATGGATGCTAATGACACTAGCTAGGGTGTGTTGTGGACCCTCAGGGGTACAAGTGCCCTGGACTCATCTCAGTGCCTAAGGGAATTAAGGCCCCTTTGACATTACCTATAAGTGCCTTGTCATACCATCATCATCCCTTAAAACAAGTGAATCCATCCCAAGGACTTACTCTTCCCCTTCGGGGTTCAACTTCGAGGGTGTGGGAACTTCAGGAGGCATCGCACCTCCTTCCATGGAACCACGTTGCGAAAATCTAACGCGTCCTCTAAATGCGATCACCACATGGACACATTTAAGGTTTTTAAGTAACGCAATACTCACGAGTTTACAACAGTGGAAATCCTAGCAATCCACAGTCGTAGGGTTGAACCGACTCTGATTCCATATGTAACAACCCCATTGTTATGACTACAAGCGAAGCAGAAGGTGCTAATTTTTTTTTTGTTAAAGGGAAGATGGCGATGATAACAACAACTTAACGACACAACTGATGATGAACACAAGCATGCAATCCAGGCAACAGGCAACTAAGACTCCATGCATTGGCAAAAGGGCTACTGGGCTAACATGCGTAGAACAAAAAGGAGAAAAGACTACCCGCCCGACGTAAACACGATCATGCCTACAAGCTAACGGACAACATCCCCATCCTGACACAATGACTTGACAAACAATACTAGAACCTCAAGGCGCATTAACACAACACCTGAAGGTGTTGAACCCATGCACCGAAGCAACTTACAATGCTCAACGACACTCACACGGAAGGCACCGACTCCGTCCAAGTTATCATTTGCCTCTAACCAAAAGGGCACACATTGATCCCCTCATCAGGAATCATGTCGTCCCTATATGGTAGACACGTCAATAACCAGGGCACAACCCATCCCAATGGGACCAACGATTCAA
>JASDQU011441493.1:23675-36780 GCA_032191745.1 Picea mariana
CCTCACCAAGCGAGGTATCCCAACTGCCACAATCTAAGTCAGTCAAGAATAGATTTTGTAGCGTAACATTGCCCAACCAAAGAGTTTTATCATCCTTCTCCTCCCTCCATTATATAGAGTTTCCAAGTCCCTTACTTTCCCAAAATCCCATTTTATTTAAAGTTTAATAAATTAATTCAAAAACATTCCTCCCCGTACATGTGTCACCAAACCCCTTCATTCCTCCAAAAACTAATTTTTTTAATTAATTAATTACCCTTATTTCCCTCACCCACCTAGAGTCATTCCTAGAATCGCTCCTGGGTGTCCCCAAATTCCCTTATAGGTTTTGATGACGTTCCCCATTATAAATTTGCTAGTTCAGTTTTAAATTAAAAAGTTCTTAAATGGTAGATACCTTAGTAAGTTTGACTTTTTGTTTTTTCCCTTGTGTTTACCTTTTCTCTTTATGTTTCGCTATTTTCCTAGTTTCCTAATTATTTTAGAATTCCCTCTTTCTCCTTTTCATTTAGAACTCAATTTGGCAGGTGTAGAAATTAACTTTTTTTTTTCCCTTTTCCCTTTTTAAATAAAATTTTTAAATTATCATAATATAATAAAACAAATATTTCCCCCTTTTTTAATTTTTATCCCAACAAATTTTTATGAATCAATTAAATTCCTTACTCCCTTCTTGTTACAAGATTAATCAAGATTATCATCATTATTTATTTTATATATATATATATATATATATATATATATATATATATATATATGTTTAAAAGGATAGACAAATTCTCCCACTAGTATAATTTAGTCCCAAACTTTAATTTTTGTGTTGGGCCACATTTTATTAGGGAAAATTGTTTTAATTTTTTTTAACACGTTTTTCATCCTAAGGGCATCTAGGTTCATTCATTTATCATTATCAACATGATGTGCCCTTCAGGAGGCACTAGGTGCTCCAAGGGTTCCACTCACTTCATCTGTTTCTTGTGCGCGACATGCCCTTCAGGATGCACTACGTGCTCCAAGGGTGTGACTCACCTCTTTCCATTTTTCTTGCACGACGTGCCCTTCAGGACATACCACATGATCCAAGGGTGCCACTTGCCTCTTGACTGACTTGGTAGACATCAAAAACCCTTGGAGTCAATACTTTGCCAGGTGAACTTGTGGGAGACTAAGGGACTCTAAGGAATAAGGCCCCCACTTTATTGTGCTCCCCTTAGAATCATTGTGAGCGATTGTTGCAGTCTGCCCTCAGGGCATCGTGGGTCCTCTCAAACTAGTTAAACGTTAACCTATAGTTCGAGCCACGGCGGGAGTGCTAGTAGGCTGTGGAAGGGCTGTTGTCCACACCTCTCCCTCAACATCTCTAGTGGTCGTTCATGACCCCTCTACTCCATATGTGAGTTTGGTCGGCAAGCTATCGTCATCCTGCATCATGAACGAATCATGTGAGCAACATATACATAATCATATAATCTAATCTGATGCACTAATATCACATATAAAACAAATCCCAATGGTTGACTCCCCGACTCGATCTGGAGTGCAAGGGGTTCCATCGATGGCTCTGCATCCTCGAGGTCCAAAATCTTGCACACTCAGTAAAACCGAATCAATAGCACCTGTCTATGTCAATGCAGTAAAACAACATGTCGTTAATCCATAATGCCTCATAATCAAAATCAATGTTTTAATAGCATAATAATCCGGATCACCTGCGAGAAAGTGTCCTCAAGGAATAAGTTCACTCAATGCGCAAGAGAAGGATGTTACAAGGAGGATTAATTTTACCAAGGTTTCTATGTAAGTTAAAGAGTTTACTCTGACCCCTCAATCATATCATAGGTAAGTTACAAAAAGGTTTACTTGATTCCCTCAATCAAAGAGTAGGTTGAATGGTTCGACATGCAATGTATGATGGTCGCATTGTAATGATGTTTGACATGGTCATAGTTAATGATCTTTTGAAATTTGATAATAGAGTGATTGGAGGTTGCTAATACCATGATTAACGTATCTTGTCTCTTAATAAAATGCATGTCCATATCCTCTTGTGTAAACCCTCACGTGTGCTAGGTGTAAACTTCTTGGGACAAGAGTTGGGGAGGTAATGTCCCAACCATCCCTCATAGTTTCTAGTCATTTAATCCTTCATTTTGGTAATATTCCAATGGAAGATGAGGGTTTCTATTGGTTTGAGTTAGAAAGACTCTAGGGTTTCATCTTTCAGTTTTCAAGCTTCCTTCGTTCTTTTTTTTCGGATAAAGTGTTATTATGTATGCCAACCTCTATGCTCTCTCTATCTTTATTTCGATTTTCATTCTAAGAGCAAGTTGATCCCATTAGCTAGCCACTCTCTCAAGGAGAAAACCATTTCCTTCAAGTTTTCCTTGGCAGAAGGGAGGGCGCACGAACTAGGGTTTTCACCCTTACTGGTTTTATCCTTTGTTGGGATGAACTGAGTGCACCCTCTTCTATGGCTGCATTGGGCTTCTCCCACTAATCCCCAGAGGTCACTCTGAGATAGCCAAAGGCCCTTGGCCAGTCTCGGGTCAGCCTGACTTGGATCTCCATTGCTTGGTCACCCAAACCAATGGTGCACCCCTATTCATATTTGCGCCCCTGAGGAGTTTTTGGTCAAAAGTTGGATTATGGCTTGCGTGGTCACCTTCTCATGTAGATTGCCTTCTTGGGAAGATCATCTTTCTTCTTTATGATGGGTTGGTATTTTTATTTTTAATAGTCATCTTCTCATTTTTTTTATTTTTTGGTTGTCCGTCTTTTTTAAGTTGGGTTGGCATTATTATTCTTCAATAGTCATTACCCCTCTATTTTTATGGATTATATTTCTCATTTTATTTATGAATTTGACGAATCATTGGGAATTTTCAAAGATTATTCTTATTAAATGTTAATAAGTTAAAAGTTACAATCAAATACAAGAATATTGACTATTCCATTTTTTACATGATGATAGAGTATTTCACAAAAATACTATGATAAAATTTTAATTAAATTTAAGATATTGAAAAAAGGATTGAAAACCTATTTTGTTTTTCAAAAGAAATTTAAGAGACATAATATTTTATTTATAAGAGAAAAAGAAATTCTCTTGCACACATTTTCTAGTGTGGAAATAACATAATTACATTTTATTAATTCTTTTCGTTGGAAATAACATAAATACATTTTAATAATTTTTTTAAATATATTTTATTAATTCTTTAAGTTAGATATTAATTTTGTCATGGTTGAGAGCAATCCTATGATATTATGATAAGTATTGAATTTACAAGGATAAGGATAATACTATGATATTATGATAAGTATTTAAAGTATAAAGATAAGATAGGAAGGATATAATTATTATTTTTTGTATTTTTTTTAAATTCAACTAAAATAACATAAAACTTTATAGGATCTGGAAAAATTTAACATATATATAAACCAATAGGATTTGGAAAAGTTTCTCTCCATACTTTTTCCCATAAAAATGTTAAAAGATTCATTAATTTCAATTAATATTTTCTCAATGTCATAAAGATCAAAATTGATTATATACACAATAGTCATTGTCCCAGAAGTGAAGAGTTTCCCTTCTTTTCATTGTAAGATTGTCGTAGTAAATTCCAATAAAACAATGATTGTATTTATGTCGAGTTTAAAATCCACGCAATTTGATTTTAATAGAGATTTGGTATAAAAAAAAAGGTACTTTATATAATCAAACTGGATTACTAATATATAATCAAACTGAATTACTAATAGAATAAGTTTATAAGAAAATTATAAGTTCTATAGCTAATTAAATCCACAAGGAATCTACGTAAGTTCATGGGGTATATAAAATAAAGCCGGAGTTCTTCCGGGCCACCAACAGAAGTTACGGGGATAGTCTACTAACAAAAGTATACAAAGATTATAATCATGAAAACTTAACGAGGGTACGCCCCGGCACCATACCCAGCACCTGTTAACAATGCTTTGCAAGAACAAAAATTGATATAGTGCCTCACGAAATTTATTGACACAAATAGAGAGACTTTAAATACACATGCACGTTGCGCATCTATTAACATCGAAGAACTAAACCATCGAAGAACTAATGTAAGGATGGGGTAAGACTTTTACCTGTGTAAGCTCAAAAACTCAACAAGAAAAACTCTGGAGACAACTACCAGCTCTGAGATATTAAACAAAGAAAAATAAAAATGAAGATATTAATCAGAGACAGATAAAAATGGAGACAATGAACAACTTTGAGATATTAAACAGAGACAGATAAAAACGGAGACAACGACTAACTCTGAGATATTAGCATAATATAGAACTAGGAAAAAAGGCATGCGGAACTTTATGAAAACTCTTCAACCCGGAATAGAAAATAAACATAGTGATGTCTACAGTAGAAAAGAATGTTGTAAATCGTAAACAAAACTTATTTTAACAGAGTGAACACCCACACAGGACAAACAGAGGTAGGSATAAATTTCTACAAACAGTCAACTTCTGAAAAAGTTTGAACTAGAGCATTCAAACTCTAGGATAGAATCCTCATCTTCCATTGGAAGATTACTGGAAAAGAAAATGAATGACCAAAACAGCTTGGGATGTGCGTTTAATAAGAGACTTGATACATTGAGTTTAGCATTAACAACCTCCAATTCCTATGTTATCAAATGTCAAAACCTCCCTAACTCCAACAAATTTAACATGATTAGGATGTGACCATTTTCCTTGCAAATCGGATTATGATTGTGTGAATCGGATAACCCTTTCCATGTTATGAATGGGATCATGATAAGCCCCTCGTAAGAATCTAACTCACCATCGACTACTTTACCGTAACATTCTGGTGGTAAGTCCATCAACTTAGCCTTAGGCTAAGTAAGGTTTCGACAAGGGCCTAATAAAGGAAAGGAAAGGTAGTAAAAAACATAAGTTGTTAAGAAAAACATGAAGATTAATAGTGACTATATGAATTTCACTATCAGATTTGGGATATATATTTTCAAGAAAAATTATAGCTTAGGGCAAGCAAAGGTTGTAATTAGTATATAACATGGTTATAAATAAAGGAGTAATTTTATATTTTAGCAAAAGTGACTTGTTAACCATATAATTTGGATAGACAATATTAAATAATGTTACTTTTTTATTACTCGAAAATATATATATATATATATATATATATATATATATATATATATATATATATATATATCACATAATTGTATCAGAGCTTAAGGAACCACACTTGGCTTTATGAGTTCAACCACTACTAATTTATTATTGTTATATTTTCTTGTCACCACTAGGAAGAAGATTTTTCTTCCATGAAAAATGACAGAAGTACCTATTCTACCTGAAGAAAGGTCACACCAAAATCAACCAGAAATTCCCTAACAAGGAAACATTAGTGAGAGAAATATATGGGTTAATTGGAATGAAAGAAGGGGTAATAGACAATCTGAATTAATTCATACTGTACAAGGTCTGAGGGAAGAACTGAAAATTGTTAAGACATATAACAACTTAGTGCAATACTATGTGTAATCAAAACTCAAACAAGAATAAAGGTCAATTTTCCAGTAATTCTAAAACTGGTCTAAACAAAAATAAGTCTTGGAAATTTGAACATACTGAATCAATTTTTAATGAAACTAAAACCTCAAATGAGCACACTCCTAAAATGAAAAAAATAACAAAAAATAAACATAAGCATAATGAAGAAATCATGGGAGAATTTAAAAAGACAAAACCTCAAATATTTAATGGTGAAAACTAAAACCTCAAATAAGGACACTGCTAAAATGAAGAAAATAACAAAAAATAAACATAAGCATCATGAGGAAATCATGGGAGAATTTAAAAAGACAAAACCTCCAATATTTAAATGGTGAAATTGAGATGGGAGAAGACACAGAAGCATGGATCTATAATCTAAGTGAGAAAATTATCTTTGGTGGAAAGATATCAAAAGAGTAAAAAATAGTAAAGAACATAAAATCACTTGGAAGACTTTTAAAAGATACTTTAATAAACAATATCTATCAAAACAATATTATGAAAATAGAGGTAAAGAATTTTATGAATTGAAGTTGGGAAATTTAACCATGAAGGACTTCTTAGCTTATTGTGTTATGTGCCATATATTGTGGATGAAAAAACAAAGACACAATGCTTCTTGAATTTTTTATTGGCCTCATATAAAGATAGGATTGAATTTGACAATCCCAAGTCTTTAGAAGAAGCTATGCTTAAGGATAAACAATATTTTGAACAATATAAAAATAGAAACGAAAATGCTAAAAACTGGAAGGAAAAAAAGGTTGAAATATTTGATCCACTAAGAAAAGAAAGAAAGTTTCTCAATAAAAACACTGCAAAAGGGTTTTAGAGAAATAAATACAAAAATAATAATCCTTACAATTCTTCTGATAATCCAAAAAAATCAAGACCACAACTTTTTATAACAAAAAAAATCCCAAAAAGAACCAGTAAAATGTTGGGAGTGTGGCCAAGCATATTATTTTAAAGATTGTCGCCAAAGAAAGAAAAAAAAACAACAATATACATACAGTTTGAGAAGCTACTAAAATTGGTGAAATAGGAAGGATTACCCCAGAGATCAGTTCATCCTTGGAGAACAAAGAAAAAACCATCAAGATTCCATGGTGGAAGCAGAAGGTATGTTGAATAATCAATTAATTTCCATTTTGATTGATCCAGGTGCTACTCCGAGTTATATTTCAACTAATATGGTACAAATTTGTAAATTACAAAAACAAAAATTTGGAAAAGCATGGCTATTACAACTTGTTGCACGAACAAAAATGAAGCTTAAAAATCTTTTGAAAGGTTGTGAAATTATCATGAATGACTTTAAAACTTAACCATATTTGGATGTTTTGCAACTAGGATCATATGATGTATTAATTGGAATGGACTAGTTGGAAAAATATAAAGTAATTCTAAATTGTTATGACAAAGCATTTACTTAAATAGATGAGAATGATAACATCATTAACATTAAAGGGATGACATGAACTATACGTATTAGGAATATCTCATACTTACTGATTAAAAGATGTGTTCGTAAGGGATGCAAAGTATTTGTTGTTCATGTAATAGATAATGAAAAATAATAAATTAATAAAGATATAGAATATTTCCTTATATCACAAGAACTTCAAGATGTATTCCTAGAAATTCATGGATTAAGTCCTAAGAGAGAAACATATCTCTCTATATACTAACTACCCGGAGCGGTACCAGTTTCAAGGGCTCCATATCGGATGGATATTTTAGAACTTAATGAAATAAAATATCAACTTTAATAGTTACTAGATAAAAAATATATTTGACCAAGTGTATCTCCATGGGGAGAACAGACACCATTTGTCAGAAATAAAGATGGAACCTTATGACTATGTATAGACTATACACAACTTAATAAAATAACAATTAAAAATAGATATCCTTTAACCCTGCATCGATTATCTATTTGATGAAGTGCATGGGGAAATGATATTTCTAAAAATCGATTTGCAAGCGAGATATCATCAAATAAGAATTCAAGATGAAGATATATACAAAACAAATTTTAGGACAAGATATGGGAATTATGAGTTCATAGTAATACCCTTTGGGTTAACAAATTCCCCAACCTAATTCATGTGTCTAATGAATAGTATCCTAAGTAAATACTAAGCTAAATTTGTGACCATCTGCATAGATGATATACTAATCTACTCAAAGAACAAAGAGGAGCATGAAGACCATGTAAGAATAGTTCTACAGATCTTGAGAGAGCATAATTTGGATGCTAAACTTAGTAAATGTTATTTTTATAAATATAAGATTCAATACTTGAGACTTGTAGTCTCTAAAGAAGGGATAGTTGTTGACCCTGAGAAAATAATATATATTATGGTCTGATCAATCCCAAAAGATGTTTCAGATGTAAGATCATTTATGGCTATAACAGGTTAATACTGAAAGTTTATTAAGGGGTTTTCAAGGATTGTTCATCCTATAAGATCCCTAAAAATGAAAGAAACAAAAATTATATGGTCTAAAAAATGTCAAGAAAGTTTTGAAAAACTAAAACATCTCCTAACAACAACTCCTATACTAAAAATATGAGATCCATATAAATATTTTGGTGTATGCATAGATGCATGCATTGAAGGGTTTTGAGGAGAATTAATGCAAGATAATCATGCAATTTCTTATTAATATAGGAAGCTTAAGCAACACGAAATAAATCATTAACATATAATATATATTTATGAAATAAATCTTCGGACTACATGGAATTCCTAAAACTGTAATCTCAGATAGAGATACGAAATTTACAAAAACAAATTTGAATGTATTGTTTAAGGGATCATACACAAAATTAAATTTCAACACTACTTACCATCCTTAGTTGGATGGGAAGAATGAAAGAACAAACCAAATAGTATAGGATATGCTCAAAATGCAGGTTATGAATATACCAATCAATTCAGAAGAATATATACATTTAGTTGAATTCTCTTATAATAATCATTACCAAGCTTCATCTAAAATTAGTCATTTTGAAATTGTTTATGGAATAAAATGTAACACCCCTGTTTCGTGAAGTAATCATGTCAATAGATTAATGGTAGGACCTGAAATGTTATAGGAAATGGAACTAATAGTGAAACATGTAGAACATAATTTGAGAGAAGTGCAAACTAGATTTCTGATATTACTTTAGAGGTATTCCAAAATATACATGAAGTTAATAAAGTACAAGGAAAGAAATATAAGTTATATAGATAGAAGAAGCTTATAAGAAAATTGGAAGTTCTATAACTAATTAAATCCAAAAGGAATATAAGTAAGTGCACGAGAGTATATAAAATAAGGCCCAAGTCCTTCCTGACCGCCAATAGAAGTTACAGGGATAGTCTAGTAACAAACAATATACAAATTTATAATCATGAAAACTTTATAAATTAATAAGGGTAAAAAACCCATTTAAAATAAAACATATGTTGGAATAGCCCACTATGGGTTATATTTAACAACAATACAAAAGATTCATTAAAACTACTATGGAACACCACCAAGAAAAACTATTACAGTTTTATATTGACCAAGAATGTGGGTGTAATAACCACAATAGGTATTGAAACATAAGTACCTCTTGTGGGTTGTATGCCCTACCATTAAGACCATGCCCAACACATGTTAACAATGTTTTGCAAGAACATAAATTAATACAGTCCCTCACAAAATTTATTGACACAAATAGAAAGACTTTAATTAAGAATACTTACAGGGTTTCCAGACCAAGTAGTGTCGGATTCCCCTGCCCCTTGTTAAAATATTCAAATACACGTTCATGCTGCACATCTATTAAGAAACGAACAAAACCATCGAAGAATGAATGTAAGGATGGGGTAATAGTTTTACCTGTGCAAGCTCAAAAACCCAACAAGAAAAAATCAGGTAGGTGCATGAAATTGAACCGCGAGAGTCCAACATTACTCCTGATGGGTACCGTCATTCACAATAAAAGGGACCATCATTATTTAGAATATCCAATTAAAATATTATTCAAACAACATATAAACAACATAAACAGAGTACTCACATATGTAATGAGTTTCTCCCATTACAGACACACTCTGTAAAGAGTCAACAATATATATCTTAAACAGAGAAAGATAAAAATGGAGACAAGGACCAAATCTGAGATATTAAACAGAGAAAGATAAAAATCAAAACAATGACCAGCACTGAGATATTAAATAAAGAAAGATAAAAATGGAGACAATGACCAACTCTGAGATATTAAACAGAGAAAGATAAAAATAGAGACAATGACCAGCTTTGAGATATTAGTAGAGTATAGAACTAGGGAAAAAAGCACACAAAACTTTATTAAAACTATTCAACCGGAACATCAAATAAAAATTGTAAAGTCTACAGTAGAGAAGAATGTTGTAAGTGTTAAATGAAACTTCTTTTAACAAGGAATAACCCTCTTACCTATTATGTTGAGACTTTTAAATTCCAATTATAGACAGAGTGAAACCTCACCGAGGACAAGCAGAGCATGGGGGTAAATTTATCCAAACAATCAAAAAAGGGTGCTCGAACCAGAGCATTGAAACCCTAGTATAGAATCCTCATCTTTCACTGAAAGGTTATCGAAAAATAAAATGAATGAACAAAATTCCACGGGATATTGGGAGACCTCCCTATATTTTTTTCCAAGGTCGTTACACCTAGGACTCGAAAGGGACACCACAAAAGAACAGGAACACACATGTTTAATAAGATACATGATACGTTGAGTCTAGCATTACCAACCAATATTTCCTATGCTATCAAATGTCAAAACCTCCATAACTCGAACGTATTTAACGTGATTACAATGTGACCATTTTCCTTTCAAATCAGATTTCCAACATGAATTATGATTGTGTGAATCATATAACCCTTTGCATGTTATGATTGTGACCGGGATAATCCCCTCGTAAAAGTTACATTAAAAATTCCATAAGAATCTAACTCACCATTGAATACTTTACCCTAACATTCAGTGGTAAGTCCATCAACTTAGACCTAGGATAACTAAGGTTTCAACAAGGGCCTAATAAAGGAAAGTAGTCAAAAACATATTTTTTTAAGAAAAATGTGAATATTAGTAGTCACCATATGAATTGCACTATGAGATTTGGGATATATGCTTTCAAGAAAAATTATAGCTTAGGACAAGCAAAGGTGGTAATTAGTATATAAAATTGTTATAAATAAAGGAGTAATTTTTCATTTTGCATAACTAACTTCTTAAACATATACAATATGAAATAATGTTATATTTTTTATTAGTAGAAAATGCATTATTGACATATTTTTTTTTAAATATGGATATGTGAGATACTTTTAAAAATTGTCTACCCTCGACATCAAACCTTTTTTAGAATTCAAAACTTTAGTAAAGGTTTGGAACTCTACGAAGTATATTTAGAGTTAAGATGATGGATGTAGGCCGACTTACTAGCATTTCAACCATACACATAGTTCTACGTGACTTCATTTCAACTTTTAAATTTTTTATTTTTAAAAAATTCAAATTTATATTTTGTTTATCATCATTACAACCATGACATATGGTTCTAGGTGTACTTAATTACTTTAAGATTCCAATTTTTTCTATAATATGGTTTACTTATGTATTAATATTTATACAAAATTTATAATTATAGTAATATGTAATACATCAAAAAAAGATTGAATCTCATACTCGTTGTCATGTTATTCAAAATTTATAGTGTATCATCCTAGAACACCATAATATACATACTGGATTTCTTACCAACTTGCCATAATGTTTTGTAGATCATCAAAATTTTCATAAAGTCGTATAGAAATATGAGAGACAAAACCAACGAATCATGATATAATATCTCCTAAGGAGAACACTAAACATAACATACTTAGAAGGTAAAATAACTAGGGTGGACTAGGTTTGGATGGGCCTGGATGAACATGATGCAATGGGCCTTTTCTTTTCTTGTCAACTTTTTCTCATCATTTTCCTTAATAATAATTGGATTGGACCTAGTTCTAGTTAAATCTAACAAGTATATAACATCCATTGCTCCCTTCCCTACTTTTGTATCCCATGTAGTAAAATTGAAACTTAGCCCAAACATCAATCAACAAAACACAATAAATTCGACCTTTAAACATTGCATCCTATCTCAAACTTCTATTTGTTGAAACTTTTGTTGTTCCAATGCATTAACAACCAATGTATATTCCATCTAGTAAAATTCCTTTTCCCTAAAGAATTGTGTCCTACAATCAGGAGAATCTTGTGTCCAACACCCAACTTTGGAATTCATATTCAATTCACTTCTTGGAGGTTTGAGTCTATTTTTTATTCATTATACCCTTCAAATCCTTGATCGCTAATTGGATGTTATTAGGGGTATCCTCATAGCATTTTTTAACTGCTAGTAGTGCATCCTTCTCTTCTCTTGTTTCATGGAAATGAAGCCTTTCTTTTCCCTTAGCATGTGATAGTTCCTTATCTTTCCTCATAAATCTATGCCTGATCATTTTGAGATCCTCTGAGTCCTATGATTGCCCCATCCTATCTCCCCCTTTCCTTGAGTACTTCATGCAAAGTTTCTACCACTTGAATTCCTTGGTGACGACAAAATGAACATTCCCAATAACTCTCAAGCCCACCATATATGTTGTACAACACCACAACCCCTACACCATCGTATTATTGCACGCATTTTTAATATGGATCAAATGCTCACCCAATCTTCTAGGCTCACATCCTCTCCCTAGGGTCCACCAATTGCATGCATAATTATGGATACATTGTCACAAACATGGTGATTCACCTTCAACATAGGAGTGGAAACTAGGGGTGCATCATGACCCACCTCACTGAATTGGAATGGACCCCACAATATAGACCCAAAAATTACAATCATAGAGGAAAACATGAAATTCAGATGCAATACATATTTCAAAATGCTTACCCAATTGTTTCTCATGTAGAAGGTCAGTTGAGGATTCTACGCAAGTTGTCATCCATTTTATACCATGATCCTTAAAACCCTAGAGGCCACCTTACTCCATTATCTCTTCCTAATATTGTAGATCATTCAAGTTCATTAAATTTTCAAAGTTGGTGTCACTGTACTCACCTCTTATTCCATTCAAACATTATTTGTCTAGAACCTTCATCATCGAGCTTAATCCATAAACATTTTGTATTATCTAGTGCATTGCCATCTCTCCATGTTGGAGCTCCCCATTATACATCCACATTATCTTCATTATGCATATGTGAACATTAAATATCAAATTTACTAATTACAAACCAACTATATTAAATATATCAAAAATATTCCTTACATCAATAATAATTTTAAATATTATTATTATTTCTTAATGTTTTGTCCTAAAATATTTTAAACCAACATTTGGATAGTACAATTCTACAATTTATTTTATGTCTATTTGTAAAATTAAATATTTATATCTTTTATAATTATAATTATGGTTATCAAATTTAATATATATATATATATATATATAT
>JASDQU011441494.1:2800-23716 GCA_032191745.1 Picea mariana
CTCCTATACATGGTAAGACCTAGACATAGTAATATTTAGACATTGCAAGGCATGGAAATACCTAGACCTAGACCTTTCCTTGACATGCCTCATAAAATCACACCCACTCCCTCTCTCTCTCTCTCTCTCTTTGCCCCTTTGTCCCTCCCTCCCCTCTCTCTTCCACCTATCTCCCACCCATTCTCTCTCTCCTCATTGTTATTCTCAGTGTCACTCTCTCTACCACTCTTTTTCTCTATATTCCACCTCTCTATCTCCCTCTGTATCTCCCCCTTCCTCCTACTCTCTTTACCCCCCCTTCTATTTCTCCATATTTTATTCTCTTCCTTTCAATATACCTCTCTCTAACCCCCTCTTTATCTCCCTCTCCCTCCCTCTCACACTCTCTTTCTACCCCTCATCTTTGTCTTGGGTGAAATCATGAAGATGGGTGTCTATTTTGCTTGTTTTATGAGAAAAAAAACTTATATTTTCACAATTTCTTCAACTTTCAGTATACAAAATTATTATTTTTATTTAGAATTTCACTTTACAGTAAAAACAAAACTTGTGAAGAATTTCGTTAGCTTTCCAATGACTATTTTTTATTTATTTTTTATTAAGATTTGATATGTCAATTTGACAATTGTTTAACAGTATATTCCTTAAACATGAAAGGAATGACAATGAATTATCCCGCCCCCCTCCCCTTCCCCTTCCAACAATGTATCTATTATTAAACTTTTTCTTTTAACAAACTAAATGTACTGCAACAATCTACAAAGACTCTATTTTATTATGACTATAATTTTGAATCTAACGAATGAATATTATAATTTCTAGAATTTTTTGAAGTTGACCAAGCTGAAAACATTGCAGATTTTAAACACATGTTTTCCCCCACCTTGTATCTATATTAATTTTTACTTTAAAGTAAAATATAAAAATACTCTTTTGAAAAGAACAGTTTAAGGAATATGAATATAAATTTTTCTAAATTTTTCACTGCGTATTTTTAGAGATACAGATATTTCATTTCACTGAATCATAATGTCAACTCAAAATATTATGCAGTGATTTTTTAAACAAATTAAATAAAATTAGATAAAAATAATGAAAATGAAAACAAATTATAGGAATTGAAAGTAGTTTCAATTTTTCAAATGCTGATGTCATTTTCAAAACCAAATTCTGATTATTTGCAGGGGTCCACAACCTTCAAAGTTCAGGTAAGTTTCAAGGAATTTTCTAGTTCCTGCATACAATCCCATTCTCTAGTTTTCGACCGAAAAAATCTTTCGGCCAAAAAACTAAATTCTAATAGAATCCTTCAAAATTAAACGGTTTCCAAACTTTTTGACCGAAAAAACCTTTTTTCGACCGAAAGATAGTTGAGTGAATTTCGTCAACTAGGAAAAATGAAAAGACACGTCATATTGTTTCATTTCGCTCCAAATCGTATAAATACGCTTTCAGTCAAACACATTTAACACAATTCATCACTTGTTTGATGGTTTTCTAGAGCACCTAAACAAAGTTTTGAATCATATTTTTCATTTTGGTTGAATAAGGTAATTGATGTTTGTTCAAGGTTTTATTGGAATAACAATTTATATATTGAAAGATAAATGTTGAGCATTTTTTTGAAGGTGAAGCATTTGTTGAACATAACTTTTACAAATAACTATACTCATGGGAAACATAAGTTTGCGCAAGAGAAAATTTGATCTCACTCGAGATGAAACTCACCATAACGATCAAAGGAAAGAGCATTATTGGAGAAATAAATGAGAACGTGCAAATATTGAAGAAAGAAATGATGATAATGTAAGTAGAGATTTTAAACAAGAAGAAGTCCAATCAGGTATGCATGCACATATTGTCTATATTAAAAGTATAGAATTCAAATTTAAAATATTGTTTAATATAATTGATTGTAATTAGGATTTGATGTTTTTCAAAAAACATAAATTATTTTTGTTTCATAACGTTGATGGAGACATCGAAACCGAAATTGAATCAAAAGGTGTTGAAACCAAAATTGAGGCAGAAGACGAATCACCTATAGGTATGTACATAAATTTAGATAATACAAGATGAACACTTGTATATAGTTTAGTGAATTTATGTTCAAGTTTTGTTTTTTAATATAAACTTTAAATTGAAATATGCAAGAGAATATATCAACATTGATGATGAAATATTAGAAAATGTTGATACTAACAAATTTGGGAAGAAAGAAGCTAAGAATTATATAAGATATCAAACTAAGAATATGTATAATACTTTTTCAAAGATGAATTAGTAACAGTACAAGCTCAACTTTTACTCTATCTAATAAAGCCAAAAAAGTTAAAAGAAGCTATATCATTCTTGAGTATTCAAAAGTCGACAAAAGATACAAAGTTGAAACATAATGTTTTTGACAATATAGCTAGTGTATTAAAAAAATTTGAAAAATCTTGAAAAAAAGATGCGAGTGTTGCAAGTAGAGCGATACAAACAACAATTATTTCATCTAGCAATATAAAGGATCGTTTGACATGAAACATGGCAAAAATGATGGCAACGTCAAGAAAAACATTGTACAAACATAGAAAATTTTGATTGCAAATAGATGCAAATGATGAACTAGTTTGTTGAACAATGATTTCTAAACAACCCTACAAAGATAGACTTGCAGAAAATGTTAAAGAATTGGCCCGTAATTGTTGGTTGACAGAATCTTTTGTTTCACCACATACAAGGGATGTGTTGCGACGAAGAATAACACGAAAATAATATGAATAACATACAAAACATATATTTCCAATGACACAAATAGAATTGTTCAATAAGTTCAAAGAAAAACACAAAGAAGTTAAAATTTCCATCAATACATTTGTGCAACAAAAAACATGGTTTGTTAGATCCATCATTGTTCGTGACACTTGTTGTTGTCATTATCATGTGGAATTTGAGTTGTATTATGACACTTTTATTGATTTTGGTAAAACTTTATGGCCAAGTTCACCTCCTCCTTCCACATTCCGTGTTTTTATATCTGAAATTCTATGTGAAAGAGAAGGTGATGAATTGTTTTACAAAAAACAATGTGTTGGTGGAAAGAAATGTGATCGTTGTGGAAATATAATTTTGTTTCAATCAAAGTATCCTATTGATATGAATGATAATAATTTTCTAATATAACATTCAATTGGAAGAGATATGAATATATCAACAGCACAAATCTACATTCTTAAAATGTTATTTCTAAAAGGATTGATTTGAAAGTAGATAAAATTAGTGTGATAGATTTTTTGAAGAAGTTTGAGGAAGAAATTTATAAATACACCAAGAATTCTCATAGAGCTCGATGTAAAGACCTAAAATTCAAACAATCCCATGAAGTGTTTCCACCAGGGAAAATTTTGTCTGTAGTTGATTTTGCAGAGAATTACACATTCACTGCACAAAAATAAATATATACTGAATATTATCATTCTGATCAAGTCACTATATTTTTCCACATTCTATATAGACATGTTAAATGAAGTCTTGATAACATAGAAATAACTAATGAAAATTGACATGTTATTAAAGAATATCACTTTTATATAAGTGATGATCGAGCACGCGACACGCATTATGTACAAAATTGTTTTGATAAATTTTATGATTCATTGAAAGAACGTGGAATCAGATTCGATCGACATTTGATATGGTCAGATGGGTGTGCGGGTCAGTTCAAATCTTCGTTATCATTCTATTGGTTGTGACGTCTTCATAAAAAATCAAGCATTACACATTTGTGGAATTTTTTTGAGACTGGTCATGGAAAAGGAGAGCATGACGGTGCAGGGCCATGTGTGAAATGAGCACTTCAAAGGTGTCAGATGAACCCTCATGAAAATCGAATTGAATATGTTGATCAAGTTGTTGAATGGTGCAAAATGACGCTAAGCCATGAAAATAATCCGTCAAGGGATGTGTGCATGTGTGTCTATATATACATGGTACACATGTACACAAGATATTTTTATTCACGTGTTCAAATTTATATTCAATCTTCAATCATTTTCTTGAGAGATTTCAAATTAACAAGTTATTCCATATGAAGCCGGTACAATACATGGGACACGAAAAATGAATTCAGTTAAAACAAAACCCTATCAAAATGTGTTTGCATTTGATAGAAGAAATGAGTCTTGTTTTTGTTCAGTTTGCATAAAGGACCCATAATCCATAGAGATTTGTGAAAACAAAAATGTAGAATATGTTAAAGCTTGGAGACATATCGAACTTAATAAAAAGTGGAAAATTCCACTTGAAAGCTCAAAGGAGATCGAATCAAATGAAATTGTAGTGTCAGTTGATGGTGATAGAGTTTATGATCTTGTTAGAGAAGGTAATTTTTATGTTTAAATGTTTTCAAATAACTTGTAGATGTAATTGTGTGATAATCTAACATGAACTATTTGTTGTCCAATGTATCCAATTATTTGCAGGAGATGTCTTTGTCGTGGTTGCACCTGTAGACAACACTGAAAAAGTGAAATATTATTTGATGCGATATACAGAACAAAATATGAGGTTATTAGAAGATTTTGATGATAACAATTTTATATATGAAAGAGGATCCATTGTATTGAAAGGATATTTTTTTCAAGAAACCCATCAAATCGATACTCATGTTCACTTTCAAAACTACCAGTCAGATGTCACAAGTTGTCAATATAGTCATTTGGTATGTGCAACATGCATAAAGTTAATAGAAGTTTAATAATAATAAAAAAATTTAGAAAATGGAAAATGTCCAAATCTGATCACAAACGAATAATTGAAGATGGAATACCATTACGATTTCTTTAAACAAGAGACATGTGCATTCTAGAATTTTATATTTTTCATTAAAACTACACATATTTATGAATATCTAGGATTCCATAATCATTTCCAGTTTAGTTTACTTTCATGGTCAATTAAATTAAGAAAAGTTGTATTTTTGATGAATTATAAAGTTTACCAAACCTTATTAACATTTTCAGGAAAGAACCTATAGATTGTATCTAGGGAACCTAAATTGACCTATACTTTGGATGATTATACTTTAATCCTACAAACTATCCAAATCGTATACACAAATCCTTTAATGCATGTAACCAATTTACTACATATAAGATAAATGTGTTCATTATTTGTGTTTTGATTGTAATGTTTTTTCATATGAAGAGGATAACTTCATATCAAAACTAGGACCCATTTCCATGTCATTGTAAGGGAATATTGATGGCTTAGAAAAACTTTAAAGACATATTAAAGTGTATGATTAACATCCTAATTAAAAAATTCAAGGTAATACATGTATGATTATCATCATAATTAAAAAGTTTAAAATCGTCTTAAAAAGTATCAATTTTAATTATGAAATTGTGAATTTTGATTCCAAAAGTGTTGATATTATATTAAATTGTTAATTTTTTGCATTTAGATTTAGCAAATTGAAATAAAAAATGTGTATGATGAACAAGTAACAAGTTACTTATATTCTACACATTAACATAGTTTTCATTGAGTTTGATTGAAAAAAAGTTAAGTTGAAAATGAATTTGATTGTGTGGCCTGATAACGAAACATAAAAAATAAGAGGTCATCTAACAAAGCTTGGTTTGTTGCATTTAGATTTTCATAATTTTAATTGAATTAATGGTAGGGGTCATATTATTTACATTAGTGAATACTTCCAATGTGGAGAGGATTGATAATTTCCATTAAATTTATATCAATATATCAATATAAATTTTAATGAAAATCGCTTACTTATATTAAATTTAATGACTTGTTTTGACTATTTTCATTGTTGGACTTTCATTTCATTGTAAAATTTCATAAGAAACTATAAATTTTGATGACTTGTTTTGACTATTTTCAACCATATTTCCAAATGAAGCAAAATTTAAATTATAAGTGTGAAACTATAATTTTTATTTCACATTTTCTTGAATGTTTCATTGTGAAATTTCATAAGAAACTAAAATTTGATAACCACCCAGATCTCCCATCACTACACAATCAACTCGACACAGAATCAACTATATTTCACATAGTACAATGATGTTTATACAATAATGTTTATAAATGAAATGAAATAAAACATTTTTTATTTCAGAACAGTATCATAAAACATAAATTAACCTTTTGAGAAATCAAATATGAGACAATAAACTGATATTTTGAATTCCAAACACACACACACACACACACACACACACACACAGATATATATATATATATATATATATATATATATATCAAATCTTGAATAGTTACACCACCAAATACATAGGTTCCACATCCATTTTATGATGATAACAAAAATTAAGACATTTAACTCCAAAATTCTAGACTCTAAGCCATCTCTTTAAGATAGATCACTTCATACCTGCAATTCAAACCTGTAAAATAAAACAGAATTCAAAAATTAAAAATTTACAATAAAATATATGTACAAATTTAAGATAAAATGTGCACATGTACCAGTTTAGATAAATAAAACAAGTTGTGATTAAAAAAAAATTGATATACATATAGCACATATTAGCATATATAATTTAACTAAACATTAAATAAACAAGAATAAATAATAACATACCCAACTAGAGTTAAATAGATTTAGATTTCCCCTCGCTTTTTATTACATTTTTTTAAAACTTTTTTTAAACCAAACTTCCATCACAAAGTTCCAAAACTTCCAAAATAGTTACTCTCCACATTAAGCATACATGATTTAAACAATTTGTAAAATCTTATCTAAAATCTTAAAAAAAATTAAAGATAAAAATTGTGCTCATGGTAAGAAATTTTTGTGTTCAGAGTTAGATAATAATATGAAAATAAATATAGAACTATGTATGCAAAAAGTTCACAAATCTCCATATTAAGTCATTATTCCAATGAAATACTTATCCCCTTGTGGATAAAGTCTCAAATCCTTGAGGTGAAATTCTCATCCCAGGTGATCTTATTTGATCTTATTTACTCAGCAGTAAAGTACTAATATCCTCAACAATAAAATACTTCTCTCCTCTTCTTCAGTGATCATATAATCAAATTTCATAATTATGTTTCAAATTAAAGGACTCATAAATATCCATATTAAGTCATTCTTCCAAGAAATTACTTATATGTATGAAAGTTCACAAATCTTTATTTTAAAAACCATTCTTCCATAAAATACTTCACCCCTTCTTTCTGTGGTGGAATATATGTTCTCATATAACCTTTCATGTACATACAGAAAACACAAATCTGCACATATATTAAGTCATTTTTCAAAAACCATTTAAATCTTTCATCTTTGGGATGTATTCATATTACATATAATCAAATGCTATTTAAATTTATATGTGAGCTAGCTCACATATACAATATGTGTGAGCTAGCTCAGATATACATATACATAGCTTATTTGTAAATACATTTGAAAGTTGGTTTTTGTGGTTAGTAACCAATTTAGTTAAGAACTTGACAATACCCTGGCAAGAGAGAATTCACTTAGTTGTATGTAGAAAACACAAATATCCACCCTACGCCATTCTTGGACAAGAATACAAAGAGTGCAATCGAAGAAAATTTAGAAACTTCCCCTTTTCTGATGTGGAATAGAGTCTGTTATCAAATAATCAAATGTTCAAGTTCAAAATTAGGTCTTCGTCATGATCTAAACATAAATAAGTTTGAATGTACCATTTAAGAGAACTATAAGATTATATAGGGGTTCTATATATTTCAAAATAATTGATTAAAGCGTTGAAGAGGAAAGGCTAAACTAAAAATTTGAGAAAACAAAAATTTGATAAAAGTAAAAACATAAGATTATTAAACAAAAATAAGCTTGAACACTTTTATATAAAACCCCAACATAAAATCAAATTAAAACTCACTAATGTTCAATGAACATACATTTATGAATCATCATGAATAGACACATCCTTCCCAGGTATGGATGCTTCCTCCGCTTCCTCCTCAATCTCTATCTCCCACACTCTCTTCTCCACATTTTGCTCAAGCACAGTCTCAAGTACTCCTCCACATTACCCTATATAACACATTTCAAATTTGAAAAATTAAAAATTTAATTTAAATGATTTTAACACATTAATTTATAGTTTTAAATTTTGAAACATGTAATGCCTATGATGTGCCAACCTATGATTCAATAAATTGAATGTTGTTTAGGACATTCTTCTTTTAAATTAATAAATTAAATGACAATTTGCAATTTTAATATATAACTAAATTTGTTTTCAACATGCAATGATACCTATGAACTCCCACCCTCTTCAAACTCTCCCAGTGAGAATTGAGACAAGTCTGCTCAAGTAGTAGGAGATGGAATACGGATCTATGAACAACACAACTAAGAACTAAAACTAGAATTCAAAGTGTTCACATTTATACAAAATTATAAATGTTGTGTATCTTATTCAAAAGATTGGAGATTTGACAACTAAAGTACTCATATGTGGATATTAGAAAACACATACCTAATTCAACCCATCCAAATTTAAACTTGTGGAATCAAGTCCTCTATTTACTGGAGATTCATTTAACATATCTCTAAACTGCAATTAATGACAATAACAACTCAATTATTTCTATAGATACAATGATATGTATAGAATTAGAAGTGAATTATCCTAAAATGCGTCAAAAATTTACTAACTAGAACACATACACATCTGTTGTTCAGTTCATCATTTTGAATGACCTCCTTCCAACCATCACAGAAAAATTTTGCATACTCCTTAAGATATTCTACTGACATGGTATATAACTCCGCATCTATTTTATAAACAAAAATGGTTCGAGAATTGGCTTCCGCTCGCTGACAGTTCAAACCAACATCAATACCATAAAAAATCGATTCCAAATTTTCCCTCATTTCATTCCTAGCCTCTTTTTCAACCTCTGATGAAGCTCACAACTCTGAATGTTAAGAAAATTCCCCTGTTGGGAGAGATACTAAAGGTGGTGGAGGCCTCTGCAATGTCGCATTTTGATATGCCCATTTTCGATCATATGCCTCTCATTTACCAACCCCATAATAATTAGATGTTAGACTAGTATAATCAGGGTGCATGCCTATGAAAAAATATGCATAAAAGTGTCTAGAAAAATGATGGGGGACCTCATCGTTCCACGAAAATTTTCCATATGCTTCCAAAAATTTGTTATACAGATGTCCTTTTATGTCGGGGTGCTTAAAATATTGCACCTTCAACATCTTTCGATTTGGTCCATCTTTGAAATTGAACATCAAAATTGTGTTTTCTTTTGAAACTTTATTTTTTACTGCATCCCATTTATCAGGGCCCATCACCTCTGACTTTTGACGCCTCATCAAATCGTTAAAACTGTCAGTGCTTGGCCCCATCTTTTGATATGCATCCATAAAGATTTTCAATGAATGCAAAAGAATCTGCAAGCTTTGTTTACTCTCCTGATGGAGATCCAAGATCCTCAAATCATTTTCAAACCTACTTTTAACACCTGAGCGTCGCTCAAGGGTCATTGCTTCAGTAATCACTTCCTAGTGAAGCTCATCACCATCATCCAAATGATAGGTGGATGTGATGCAGGAGCATCGCTCACCTATCAAGCGAGCCAACGCGTGGAGCAAAGAGAAGAACAGCTGGACAGCGCCAGCATTCAAATTTTGGAACATTGTAATATGGTTTCACCAAACATTAATACATTGATGTGATAAAGCGCACTTGTACATTGTAAACGGACCTTGAGCAGATAAGCTCTCATCCTTAGGTAGTTGAGGAATTTACTAGATTTAATGCTGTTAGATAAGATAATTAAGTCTAGATTAGAAAGTTTTATTTTCGAGAGGGAAAACGGAATACAGGCACCCTCCCTTGTATCATTGTATTATTCATTTTTGGTATTCTGAAGAAAGGAGCAGAGCAGAGAGATTGTGAAGAAACCTCCATGTACAGATATTGAATTAATAGGAAAAGGATTTGATTCAAATCCATGGATGTGTTTGATCTCTGTGTGTGGTTAATATTGTGCCTTTGCATGTTTGTTTCCTTTTATGCTTACCTTCTATATGCAGCATATGTGATTGTGTATCAGGTTCGTAACCCGAGAGAATGAGTTTCAATTGTTTCTCTGCTTAGGCTAGGAGATTCCTGCATCGAGTGCAGTTGAATTCCTCCGCATAGAGTGCTTGAGAAGGCTGAGCAGTTGAACTTTTGTTTTCTCTTGCCTAGAATGAGTTGAGTTGTTCGAACCGTGCGGGTGAGTGTAGGTCAAATTGAAGTCTCAGAGCCGAGTCTGAGGGAAGGAGGACTGGACCATGTTAGCAGGATTGCATAGGTCTAGATGGCTTCAACGCTTCGAGAGCTGTTGGGAGTCGAGCACAGGAAGATGTGAGAAGTCTCTGAAGGAGTCAGAGAGAGACAAAATCTCAGGAGGGGCAGTTCCTTGTAAACATCTCAGGAATAGGCCTGGAAGAATACCTTCGTGTCACTGTGGGAACAGACTCCAGTGGAGTTCATACAGGACAAAGGTGGTGAAGCGGAGGAACTCTTCAAGAGAAAGAGAATCGATGACTTAGAGTTGTCAGGGAGAAACCCGAAATTCCGCAGATCGTCCGATCGTGGAGGAGTTGCGTGGGAGATAACCTGTAAGCACAGGTGTGGAGAACCAAAGTCCATCGGACCTCGGGGTTTTGGCATTCGGAGGTTGGCAAAGGAAGAGTTCACACCTCGTGGAATCGCGAGTCGCGATTTCTCGATTGCACGAGAGGGAGACAGGTGTCAAGGCGTAGGCCTCATCAGGGGTGCTGACAGGTGGCGTGATATCGGGGTTTCGGTGTTCGGGATTTTCCAATGCCAGAAATTCGGGACAGTTGAAGTTGTGATCCCGCGATCCCCGATCGTACGAGCGCAGGAGGTGACATAGTTGAGTGGGGCCTCCAGAGAAGGTGGAGGACAGGTGTCATCGGACTTCGGGGATTCGGCGTTTCGGGGTTTTCGACCACAAGGAAATTTGCATCGCGGATTCGTGATCCGTGAAATCCTGAAGTGACGTGACGTGTGGGACCGTGAATCGCCAGTGGAGTACAGGTGGAAGCATATCGGAGTTCGGGGTTTTGGGATTCACAATGTAAGTGAATCACGACATTTTATGCACCGATTTCCCGATAGTGAAATCTCCGATAGAGGGAAATGTTGACTCGTTGACCATCGGGGATCGGGGTTTTGTTTTGTATGAGAATTGCGTTCACGGGAACTGCGAACTCCTGAGTCGCGATACCGTGATTTAAGAAAGGGAGATTTCCGAGGGGTTATTGTGGGTGACTCGTGACTCCCGAGGGGAGTTGGAAGAGCTTAGACTCTTCGGGCCCATGATTAAAGAAGGTCCTGGTGGGAGCGACCACTCATTGAGGGGTAAGTTGCGTCAGAGTGGTATCAGAGCCGGAGTTTGAGCTCTCTTTGTTCAGGTAGCAGAGGGAAGCCGAGACATAATGCCGCCCAGAAGAGAGAGGTCGTCGCCTGATCGTGAAGACAGGGATGCGCGAAGGAGAGGCAGGCCAGCAGGTAATGCTGAGATGGAATGCCAGATGAGAGATCTCTGAGTGAGACTCAAGGAAATGGAGACTGCACAAGGGCATGGAGCTGGGACAGCAAAGTTCAGCGATTTTGAGGTGGAGGAAGAGGATGGACATGATGAGNCGGACTTCGGGGATTCGGCGTTTCGAGGTTTTCGACCACAAGGAAATTTGCATCGCGGATTCGCGATCCGCGGAATCTCGAAGTGACGTGACGTGTGGGACCGTGAATCGCCAATAGAGTACAGGTGGAAGCATATCAGAGTTCGGGGTTCGGGGATTCACAGTGTAAGTGAATCACGGCATTTTATGCGCCGATTTCCCGATAGTGAAATCTCCGATAGAGGGAAATGTTGACCCGTTGACCATCGAGGATCAGGGTTTTGTTTTGTATGAGAATTGCGTTCGCGGGAACCGCGAACTCCTGAGTCGCGATACCCCGATTTAAGAAAGTGAGATTTCCGAGGGGTTATTGTGGGTGACTTGTGACTCCCGAGGGGAGTTGGAAGAGCTTAGACTCTTCGGGCCCGTGATTAAAGAAGGTCCTGGTGGGAGCGACCACTCATTGAGGGGTAGGTTGCGTCAGGATGTAGGCGTGTAATATTATGTTTCTTGATAATGTCACCTCATAAATCCACCTTCACCCTCTTCACCAACATTATAATCTTTGTGACATCCAATCTCTCTTTCATTGTATTCCCTCGCTCTAAACTCATTATCTACACACACATTTGAAAGTAATAACAACCTTTAACTTGACATAAATTTAAATACAGAAAAATACAACAAAAATAAACAAAATCAAAGAAAATTACCAAAAATATTTTCTTGTCCTGATGTATTTCCTACATTCTCAGTTGTAGGAGTATCAATGTGAAACCTATCTAAGAAGGTTGCATCCATAGCACTTGCTTGAGCACATTCTCGAGTTTATCTATTCACTGACTCATTTATTCATCTCCTCTGACGAGATTGTCGTTGGTCACTCGGAGTCTCAGTCCAAGAAGGGGTTCCTCTTCTTCCTTCTTGGGATAGCCTAAAGCGTTTGCGAGGAATGTTTGGAGACTCCTGTCTCAACATCTCGCCTCAATATCTATCCTTTGGGAATTCATAAAAATTTAATCACAAGACAAGTACGAGTTAATATCTCCAACATTGACCAACAAAAATTATGAAGAAAGAAAAAAAAATAAGACAAAATTAATACAAATGTTTTTTATGTTAGACACAATTATAATAGGGTTATGCATAACTCCACTACCCATTCCCATTTCAAATATATTTTTGTTTCTTACTAATAACACAAATAACCTTGGTAAATCCACCAAAAAAGGAAACAATATTTAGACAAGCACATATTAGGACAGAAAGTTGATGAAATGCTCCAAAAGTACAAGTGGCAAGGCAAAGTCACAACATAATAAGCACTTACTATGATGGAAGCACATAATATATGAAGAGTACATGGGTCAAAGTCTGGTAATGGAGTAGCAGTTGTCTATATGGGAAATCATATTTCATGCATCCAACGGGTATGGAGCATAGTCCATGAAAATCAACGATTAACTTTATGGCATATTAGGTTGGATGGAAGAAATTTGCCATCTAATTAAATTTTAAATCGATGACATCATTTTTATGATACAGTGCCAAATTACTGGGTTTTCATCCAATCAAACATTTGTTAGCTAAGATGCAACATAAAATCGTGGACAGTGTTATCACATGAACTTGTCAGATCCCTGTGGGTTTGTGGATTCTACCTACGTCTGTAATTTTTCCCTGTCTCTATCATTTTCACAGACCAAGACTTAACTTTCCCCTTCAGTCGGCAAAGTCATTTTTGTTTTCCCCTTTGTGTTTGAGAACTCATCTCCTTGGCCTCTATCACTGATCCTTCTGTCTTCCCAAACCCACAGCAAGTTGTCCAAATCCTTGATCGTGTAGGCCGCAGCCATGAACACAAAACACAGCTTTCTCAAACAGTCTGTTTCGGGATTGAAGCATAATCAGAAGGTAGTTTTAATCTTTCAACGCTGAATTTACCGATGTTGTCAAAGTGGTTGAAGGCCCGAAGTCCTGAAGGAACAAAATGGATCTGAGTCATTGATCAGTAAGAGCCGTGTGTCGTCAGATACCTATCTCCAGAGAATTTGCTTGGAGCAAATAAAGTTTGACTATTGAAAATCCCGAAGGCCAATCTGCAAACCAAATCTCGGTCGTTGTTTCTAAAGGGAAGATATGATCCATTGATTTAGAGGGGGCATATTTGAGGCGATGATCATGAAAGCCTCATCCAATATCATGATATCAATGACCACATTCCATTGCAGGAATGCAATATGCTCGGGCGATCATTTTTTTAAGCGGTCCTGCAATTGAAACCATGGTAAGTCAAGAGCGATACATGGTGAAGGAAGATGGATTGTGGGCCCAAAAGTGGTCTAAATCCAAACCACCTTTGAGCGTACCCACAATCACATGCTCATATAACATCCTATCAAAGAGCAACGCATGGTCATCACTCACTCATTGGGGCATGCAAGATTTCACCAAGCATCTCGCTCCACATCACCCTTGTGCATATGCTATCAGATTTCCACCTGCAAAGATCGCATTGGTCATAGAAAAAGACCATTCATGGCCTCAAGGTGTCAGGATGGACTCACAGAAATCATTGGCACCGTCTGAGAACATTTATGGGTGCGAGGCCCAGTCCCAATCCCAATGAATACATTTTTTGAATATTGTGGGCAACAATTGAGACCTCACCTCATCCCATAAATGGAAAATGTTGCAGAGAGGAACCATGAAGTCACACTTATGATCTGAAGCTTCCTTATGGGAAATGTTTCCTATAAAGCACATAACTATGTCTGGATGATCGCAAGTGACATCATGAAGTCTACACAAACTGATAGAGTGGGCACCGAATGAAGGCTTTGAAGGCAGTGATATGTTCACATTCTTGGCGGTTGCATCATTTTAGTATATAGGCATTTTTGAAATTTTGTTAAGGTCGACTGGTTGAGCTAGACTCCCTGCTATTGTAATATTTTTATGAAGAACACTGGTTCTCTGGTTATGTATTTTTTTTTTAGACATATTGGTTAATCTAAGTCATCTTTCTTGCTCCGTTTTATTTTCCTCTGATAATGAGAGAGTTCATGAATGATGATTCACATGAATTGTTGTAACTGTATTATGATGAATGTTTTGATTATAGTACTGTTATAATTTCTTTCAGTTTTCTTGAAAATTTTAATCCAAGAGGATCTTGTGTTTGAGTTTTTCCTCCTTAGGCTACTTGAATACTTGATGTCCATAACAGACCTCTACACTCTCCTCTCCAAAGTCTTCTCTCTATTCACCCTTACTCCAACTTACTAACTGAAGTTGATTCCAGACCTCAAATGCTTGTGCATGCTAGTCCATATTTCTGAGTTAGAACGTTATTATCATTGAGTCTATGCCCATTTGACCTCTTTAAAACCAACTAGTGACATATAAACAGATGGGTATTTTTCTTACCTTCAATGCAATCTAAAGGTGACTTCTAGTGCTAATATTTCTAGCGTCGTTGCCGAGGAATAAATTGAAGACATTTTCCTAGGATAGAACGAAAAGGAAGCTCTAATTTTAAAGGTGCATAAGATATCAGTACCATTGAAGATTGCAACTTGCACCTGGTGACTCCACTATTTCAGTTTTGGCTCCTAAAGGAAGACACATAAGGTCCACTTCACTACTTCCTCTAGCAACATCTGAAGTTGACCCAGAGGTAATTATCAGAAAGGGAAATATCACTCAAAAAGGTACCTCTACTGATGTACCAAGTGTTTCTGATAATTTTCATAATCCCTCTTTACAAAATCTAGTAACTGCTTCTGATTTTCCTATTATACAAACTGCTGGAGTTTCAAGAAATTTAACTTTTGGGAGTTTTCCTACCGGTTTCTCCCCTCTTATTCTTGATTTGGAAGCAGAGATATTTGACACCCCTTTCTCCCATTAAGTTGTGAAGTGGAAGGAGAGATCTTTGACCTTAGAAGACTTTCCTACCCCTCCTCCTATTAGAGTTGTTGCAGTTACAGAAGGGGAAACCTTTGTTACCTCTATCCCCTCAACTTTATATCCTAACGCTCAACCTTTTCCTTTTTCTCCCAGAAGCACAACCCTATTCTCGCCTGTCCGAAACCCATCTCCTCCTAGTTCTCCTCCAGTTCACGTCCAAATGGCAGGTGCTAATCCTTCTAGGAACATGATGGTTGAGATATTGGTTGCTAGATATGCCCCTCTGGCTTTACCTCAACCTATGAATGCTCTCCCACCCACATACTACCTTAAGTACATGTACCAATTCACAGGGGAGGGATACATGACTGTAGAAAAGCACCTTGCATCCTTTTATAGATTTGCAGAGATTCAAGCCCTCGAAAACGAATATGTGTGGATGAGATTTTTTGTTCAGAGCCTTGACAATGATGTTAGGGATTGGTTTAAGGACTTTCCTCATAGATCTATTGATGGGATTGTTGCTTTGGATGATTCATTCGTAAGAAATTGGGGGAATAAAAAATATCTCCTTTATTATATTACAAAATTCATGGCACTTAAGAGAGAAGAAAGGGAATCTGTTTCATACTTCTCAAAAATATTTAATAAGATGTATAAAAAGATCCCACTGAAATTAAACCTACAGAAACCTCTGCCAGGATGATTGATGCAAGAGCATCTCTCCACACCAGCCGGCCAGCCATCCATGTCAGCGTGCATGCATTCAAATGCTAAAAGGGAGGCGTAGCCTCATTTAATATTTGTTATGAATGTAATTTAAATGCTTAGGTTGTTGATCCATGGGAAGCCTTGCTTTTATGTAGGCGTTAGGTAGATCGACCTTTATGGTAGATCGACTAAGATCTAGTTCTAGATGTTGGACTAGACAACCCATTCATTGTAATTGAATAGGGTAGGTAGACCTGGAGGGAAGTGCTCGATGAGCCCCCCAGGTAAAAGAGATTTTCAGATCTCATTTTGGTAGTTAGATGAGAGTTGTAATGGTTGGGAAAAAAGAGCTAGAGAGAGCTCTAGAGAACCATTGTAATTACAGGCATTTTCCCTTGTTAATATAAACAGAAGCAGTTTTTCGTGCATGATATTCTGCGTTATATGGATGTCTGTGTGTGTTATTTCATATGTTGTGAATCTGTGTGTTAGTGCATTTGCAGGGAGTTTTTGTGATTTCAGGTGAAGGTCTTTGAGGTTTCATGCCAGGAGGGCGTGACAGAGTACTGCGGTCTTTGAATACCGGTGCACTGAGGATGCACTTATGAACACTGTGGGTTCAGACAAAGATGTGCTGCGGCACAGAACTAAAGTCAACAAATCAAAGGAAGAAGACCTCAAGGTTGTTGAATACCTTGGAGGTAAGGCTGTGTGAGAGAAACACAGTTGCAAACAGAATTCTGTTGAGGATTCTATAGAGCTTTTCCAAGTGGGAATTGAGTGTGTGTACAGTGGTGCATAGAGGAAGGAACTTTGCTGTGAGTTCAAACGAAGCAGAATCATTGAGGATTCTGAGAGCTCTGCCAGGTGGGCATCGAGCGAGTGCATAGGTGCATAGGAGAAGAAGACAGAACCACTGAACATTCTGTGAGAGGAAACTCTGCGAGGAGGGCATCGAGTCAAGGTGTAGGGAGGAACAAGAAGAAAATAACTCTTAGAGATCTACTACTGGAGGAAGTATCCACAGAAGGATCTTCACTAGGTTGTTGAATACCCAGAAGGACTTAGCAATTTAGTTGCTTGAGAAGCAGGACAGCATGGAAGGTGTCAATTTCTCCATCTGAGGAAGAAGAAGGAAAAAATCCCTTAGGGGTTTGAGTGTTTGTGGAAGCTCAGAAGAGATAGCACGCTGTGGGAATGAGGAGACTCTGCAAGGAGTGCAAGAGTCAAAAGAATCCTTTGAAGGTTCGAGAAAAGAGATAAAAAGCTCAGGAGGTTCAGCGTTGTATACACGCAGCGAGGTTCAAGGTGAAGGGAGCTCGCAGAGAGAAGAGAAGACAAAGGTCAAGGCCTTTGGAACTTTGGAATTTCTTCTAAGTACAGATAAGGAGAGCACGTAGAAGCTCAGGAGGAGCAATGACAGCCTTCAGATCTAGAGCAAAAATCCCACCAGCCATCATATTGGGCAGGAGCTGCACGAGACGTAGCCATCGGGATATCGGTACTGGGGAAATCGAGATTCCTGAGGTCATGAGAACTGAGACATCACAAGTCTCGAAATCCCGACGAGATCTGGACCGTCCGTTAGCAGAGGACACATGGAAAAGATCGAGCACCCATTGGTACTAAGGCGCATCGAGAAATCGGCATTCCGGTGGACAAGAGATCGGGTAAGTCCATAGTGGAAACCCCGACTCATAATCTGGGTCCTTCATTTGGGGAGACAAGTGTCATAAATTCAGAGCGAGTCGGGATATTAACCATTGGGAAATCAGAGTTCCTAAGGTTGAAGGAAACAGGACTTCAAAAGTCTCGAAATCCCGAATAGATCGGGACCATCCATCAGAGAAGGGACGCGTGGCAACCATCGGTGTCATCGGGAAAGTCCCGACAAGGAAGCGTCCATTGGTGTTTAGTTCATCAGGATATCGGAGATCCCGGTGACAAGTTATTTTTGCACTTTGGAATCGCAAATCACGATACCCCGATCAGTGGGGGCCAGCTGTCAACACATCAGGCTGAGGACAGAGACATAGTGGACGCCAGCTGTCAGTACAATGGAGTGTTGGGATTTGGAGGATCGGGAATACCGTGAGCAAGTGCTCTTTGACATTTAAAACCTCGTAACCCCGATAGGGATAAGGTTTTGGTCATGGATTAATGGTCACGTGGGCCCGGGGCCAACCCAGGAGGGCTAGATGAAGTTAAAGCGCATCGGGAATTGGAGGATCGTGGATCCAGGGGACGATTGCATTTTAACATCGAAAACCCCGAAACCCCGATAGAAGTATATGGCTGCGGCCATATAGGAGAAGGTCACGTGGAATAGAGAGCCTAGCCAGAGGGCTAAGGCCAGGCAGAGAGCTCATCGGTGAATGGGGAATCAAAAGGAAAGTGACCCTCGACAACGGAAATTCCAAAAACCCAAACCCCGATATTGAGTCGGGAAAAGGTCACGGTAAAGGGCAGAAGGCCGTGAAGGGAAGTAAAGGACCTGTGGGCTGGGTCAGATTTTCTCAGTGATTCCCAAGGGAATCCAAGGAGTTGTTTCAACTCAGCAGAAGTGGATTTTTTGATCGATCATGTGAGCGGGTGAGTTGGAGGTGTAGGAGCACTCTTGCCTGCATCAGTGAATTATGCTAATGCTTTCGACCTTGATTTTTGCCTCCTGTTGAGAGAAAGAAGAGCTACCTCATTGGCTCATATGAAATATGCAGCACTTGAAGTAGAATCTAATATATCAGTAGCTGAAAAACTTAGGACTAAAGCTGATAGAGACAGAGGAAAAGGTATGTATGAAAATCCAACTTCTAGTTCTTCTGTTGCCCCCCCCCCTCAAATGGATGAAGTGACCAAGCTTCTAAAAACACTTTCTGCTAGAATGGAAAATATTGAATTAGAAGGAAGGAAGAGCTATAGGAATCCCCAAATTGATGATAATACGGGTAGTTTCAAGAGACCAATCAATGCCCCTCGGACCACTCAGAGAGATTAGAGGAACATGGATTGAGATGATCAAAAAATCCAAACTCCTCTCCAAAACAACCTGGTTACTGATGAAGATGGAGAGGAAGAAGATTTTGATCCTGAGATCCATTGCCTTGGAGATACCTCTTCATCCCCTCATTTAACTCAGTTTTCATACGAAGAGGCCCTCATGAGTAATCAACTGAATGAGTTGAGTAAAGGGGAAGAGGCCAACCACACTTCAAACAGATATAATCTAAGGTTTAAATAGAAAGAAGGGAAATTTGACATCCCTAATCGGCCTACCAGAGTATAAAAACATGTTAAAGATATTTTAGACCGAAGAAAGTAAAAGAAGGCATAGACCCCCCCACCAATGGTCAAAGGTCTAGTTCCATAAGTGAGATAAATTCTAAAGGCCCCCTCCTCTTTCAACTTTGAGCATGAAATAGAAAAAATTATAATCCCTGTACCCATTTCAGAGCTGGTCAAGCATGGAGACTTCAAAAGATTCCTCTCCAAAATGTTGCAGCCCAAACCTTCCACTATTGCATTTGGGTCAAATTCCAATGGCGCGTTAGACGTAATTGCCACTTTCTATTGTCAGAAGACTGACAAACCGCAAACCCCCTCAAATGTCGTTTCATAGGACGTTGCTTTTCTGACGACCTAATTTTCATCTATATTGCGAAGTTTTATGACGCCACGTGTCATCATAAATTGGATTGTCCAACCCCATATTGACGTCGTAAGACCGACGTCTAGGTCGTGGAAATACCGACGTAGTAGACGTGGCAAGAGGGACGTTTCAAATGTGGCAAGAGAGACGTTTCAAAGGTGGCAAGAGTGACGTTCTGAAGGTGGCAAGAGAGAGATTTTTTTATTTTTTTTTTGTAAGTAAAAAAGGATGGGACCTGCTATATTATCATTATCAAGTTACAATGACTGTTTATGAAGCTAGGTGTCCCACCTAAATAGGAAACCGAGACAGCTAGGCATCCTGTGCCATTTGTTTCCTAGTAAACAAGACTATTAGAGTACCGTCCTGCCCAAAGGAAACCAGGACTGCCACCCATTAAGTTTAAACTGTATGCCAAAAACTAGTTGCAAAATAACTAAGATCTAACTGGGAAAAAGCCTGGTTCAGAAACATAAAGAAATTTCTAACCAAGAACATCATTGAACCTCTTATCCAGTGAGCTCGTCCTCATCCATGTGATTTCTCCATCCTGCTAGAAGCGCATAAGCTTGCACGCACATTGGGCATTTTTGTTTAGGAAGAGTTCTGGAATGAGTCGCAAACAACATGTCGAGTCGTTGATCGATTCGGGTGAGGCGAAAGACCTAGTCATCCAATAGACTCCTCAGATCAAAGATGAGAGTGAGGTATCCCGAGTCGGTGAAGATTTGTTGGTCCTGCTAGTGGTTGTCGACAGAGGCTGGGGGAATGGGCCCTGTTGCTCCCTCACTTGCATGTGCCAGTCGGTTGGAAAGCTGGGTCACCGCCTCCATAGGTGCACTGGGAGGTGAGTCTCTGGTTCCCTGTGTGTGGGACGGGGACTCCTCTTCTACATAGCAGGTGGTAAAATTCTCCACTGGGCTATTGGCTCTGGAGCCAAGTAGTTTTCTCGAAGGCGGAA
>JASDQU011441495.1:0-23574 GCA_032191745.1 Picea mariana
TTTTTCTCTATTTTTTTTTGTTGGAACAAAGAACAAAAGCATGACGCATCCCCTTATGTTTTTATTATAAGTCAAGCTAATGAGAACAAATTATAAATGCATATGTCATATAATGTTTATTTATTTTAAAATTCTATAAAACTTATATGTTACCTAAAGGTACTCATTGACACCTTTAGTGTTATGCTCAACATCATCTAACCTAGTTCTAAATAATGTACGCATTGCCTTTTTTGGTCACAAGGTGCACTACCTAGAACATGAGAAAACCCAAAAACCCACACATCCTAGACTAGAAGCTCACTTGTCAACTTGTGATTTTCTATCTCATATCATGTGATTTTCTATTTCATATCACGCTCTTGGGATTTCTAATATTTTCTATTTCCATTCACCCTTCAAAACATATTGAAAGCTACTACTATTGGTGACTCCTCCTTGTTGGTTTGGATCTCCATTTATTGAATCAATTGGTTGGATCTTTTGTTGCATTGGCTCCATCCCTCTCTACTTCATGTCAACCTCAAAGGAAGCTTCAACAAAAATCTATGAGAGAGGAGTAACATTGTTCATTAAGGGCATATTGAGTAACATACATCTTTCATCTATAAATAGATCATTTGCGTGTGTGGAACATACATCTTTCATCTATAAATAAATCATTTGCGCGTGTGGTTTTCTTCTTACTTTCATTTCTTTTTACTGGATATAGATTGCCCTTACTTTTGTTCGCAAGGGTTGCTTGATATTTTTAAGTATAGTTAGAGGTCCTAAGTGTACTAAGTTTTGATGTTTAGCTATTTTCAATGGTTAAAGAGAATTAATCTAACTCCATTATATTGTGATTTGTTTTTACTTTGAAAAGTTAAGTAGAATACCAAAGAAAAGAGTTCAATAAACCTAGTTTTCTCTTTTTGATTTTGTTAATTTTTTACTTAGTTTTTTTAATTGTTATAACAAAATTTAAATAATCTCATAATTCTATTCTTATTTTTATTTTTTTTACTTTATAATATTTTATATAGATTATTGGTCATTTCCAATCTTCCTATATAAATCTTAGTTTTCTTTTCTAAACATATCAAGTTTTTTTTTTCTAAATTATGGGTGGAGTGTCTCCTACAAATTTCTGAATAAACCTAATGTTTAAGAACATGTATTTCTTCTAATTTGGAGAAGAAGATCCCTTATCCCACAAACAAGGGATCTCATACACCAATTAAATTGTTTACTCTCTTTTACACAACAAAAATTCTATGAAGACTTCAATCTACCAAGCTCATTTTTTAAAATTAGGAAAACCCTAGTTTGATAAAGTGTTGCTTCCCTCTATGTGAAACCCTAATTGGGTAGACTGTTGGTTTTCGTCTAAATTTAGGTTTCTGTCCTGTTACGAAGATGGTTAAAACTTTGTCTATCTCACCCCATTATTCTATAAATTGGATTATCCTCCTCTGTTTTGGTTGAAACTGTTCTTCCCAAATCATCGATTCCAAGGATTGTATTCTATTCCTTTCCTGAAGACTATACCGCGTTACATATACATGAAAAGGAAATGAAAATATTCACCACAGAAAGGAAGTAAAGCATCGAATTTGAGTCTTTATTATCAGAAACCTGATCACAATTTCTCTTCCAAATATGCAAAGAATCCTCTTACGGTCGCCCTTTCTCTTTTGATCTTTACAGTGGAGCAATGGCGTCGAATAATTTATGACAGGGAACACAGATTGGTTGTTGAGTAGGGTGGATAAGGAATAAAGTAAGGAACACAATGGGTTGGCTCGCCGAAAGGGAGAATTTTCCAGCTTGTGCGCTCTCACTTTCTTTAACAGCGTGGGGACTGAAGAGAACCTGGGTATGGCAGGCTGGATGACCTAAAAATGTAGTCGCTGTGTTTTCTATTGTAACAGTGGACAGCTATTAGAGGACAAAGTCCACTTTACCTTTGCCTGCTAGTTTATGTGATCTATATATCTGTGCAAGCTAGTTTATGTGATACAGAGCAAACCACAGGATTGCTTCGAGCCATAGCGGTTGATACTGTATTGTTAGTAAATTAACATGGTGCAATTAACGGCAGAACAGGCTTCAATATTCAGCGAGGCGTTTTGTTTTATCGACAAAGACGGAGACGGATTTATCAGCGCAAAAGAGGTGGGCGTTGCAATGAGATCGGCGGGAGAAAATGTGTCGGAGGAAGAAGTGCAGGAGATGGTGAAGTCTGCGGGGAAGGGCGTGGACCTGCAGGCGTTCTTGCAGATGGCGGAATCGCGTAATGCCAACGGGAACGGGAAGAAGAAAACGGAGGAGAATCTCCTGAAGGCTTTCCGCTTCCTCGATAGGAATCAGACGGGAAATATCTATGTGGGAGAGCTTCGCCACCTCCTCACCACCGTCGGCGAGAAGTTGAGCGGCGACGAGTTCGATAGGTGGATCGATCAAGAAAGTGACTGCGACTCCAACGGACGCATCAATTTCGAAATCCTGGTGAAGAAGCTCATGTGCTCGGGCAACTGATCTTATCATATCCCTCCATTTCTAGAATTATTTTATTTGCAGTCACAGATTGGTTTCAATAAGCTGTGAATTTGTAGATTGTGCGAAATGTGAAAACCAGCCCTTCGGCTTAATCCAAGTCGTGTCCTCTTTCATCGTTGTCATTATCAACCGATCTCTGTGTGTAATGATTTGTCTTCCGTTAATTATCACATCATGATTCCCATAATGGAAGAAGAAAAAAATTGCCCATCAAATGTGTTTAACCTTTAATATTATTTTTCTACATGAATAATGATTATACCTAGTCCTCGCCCAAAACAATAAAAAATAAATTAAGACATAAAAATACAATAATAATAATAATTTAATTTTAAAGTTATGTCAAATTAAAATTAAAGATAAATGATAATGGAAAACAATAAAAAAAATAAATTAAGACATAAATATATAATAACAATAATAATTTAATTTTAAAATTATGTTAAATTAGAAATCAAAGATAAATCATGATGAAAAATAATAAAAAATAAATTAAGACATAAGTATATAATAATAAGAGTAATATAATTTTAAAATTATGTCAAATTAAAAATTAAATTGGTATTTGAAACTCTTTTATTTATAGTATAAAAAATTGTTCTTCTTAACTATTGCTAAAGTTTATTGTTAATATAAAAAAAAATATTAAATCAATGTTATGTAAAATGCATCTCACTATTTTGTAATTAAATTATTTAATTTTTTCCATAAAATCCATTTCCTACCACTAACCAAATTATTTCATAATTAAAAATTCGTCATCACATGGTCTTATTACAAGGAAGGTTAAATTATTTCATAATTAAGAGATTGTGTGGCATGGTGTTATTACAAATGAAGGTTAGAAGAGTGAAGGATGGAAAACCTAATGCGGATACAAAATTATTTAATTTTTTCCATAAAATCCATTCCCTACCACTAACCAAATTATTTCATAATTAAAAAATCGTCATCACATGGTCTTATTACAAGGAAGGTTAAATTATTTCATAATTAAGAGATTGTGTGGCATGGTGCTATTACAAATGAAGGTTAGAAGAGTGAAGGATGGAAAACCTAATGCAGATATATGGACTAACAATTCTATAACATGATGGTTGAGTGGTTCTATTGTGATTATGTTGCTTGTTCGTTTTTTCTTATATATAAGTATTTTGAATAATAAAAGATGAATAAATTTATTTTATAGTATTTTGGAATAATTTTTATGATTTTAAAATTTTTTATCTCTTATTTTATATTAGTTTTCAAAAGTATATAAACTCTAACATGTAGTGGTTCTTATGTCAATTGAAGAGAGGTAGCTTTCTATTGATATAATGGGTGATTGGTTAAAGGGTGATTATGTTTTTTCCTTTTTATTTTAGTCCTTTTAATAATTAAATCTTGGTAATATAACATAAGCGTTTGTTCCAAGGCTCTCATTCTATAACTCACTCGACCCCCTAAACCTCTTAGTTTGTTGCGATGTTCGATTTTTCCTCCTCTTACTCTTCTTCACACTCTCGTTTACTCTAAAACCTTTTCATTCAACCCACAACTATTAACAAAAATACCACTGTGGATATTCCACCACATCCATGGGCCTAGATGCCTTGATTCAGATGGTTAGATTCACCCCTTGTTGTTAGATCAATGATCTTTAGTGACTCTGACTCCTTCCCGTCGAAACAATAGATTACAATCTTAAAATCCATTCCAATGGTTTCACTCCGACACATTGTTCCAACAGATCCAATGGCTCTCATGCTCAGAACCAATGGATCTGATTTCTTCGGCCCCTCTAATAGCCCGACAGTTATCACCCATCAGTTACATGTTAAGTGAACTAGTGGGACCCACGATGAATCTATGGTCGAGATTACATCGCGTCCACTCTCCGATCAATGACCCTCATCCTCTCAAAATATTCCACCATCAAAATGCATCCCTTCTGGTGCCATAAATCACTCTGATTGGCTCACTTCGACATCACACACTCCGACAGATTTGATGATCCTCATTCACTTCATCTCATGGTCAGGGTTCACTTAGGCTTCACAACTGCATGAAAGTTAAGGTTCCTAATCCTTTCTCCTCAGATCGGATCATACGATATCCAACGACTAATATCTTACAGATCCCTTCCCGATGGATCGATGATCCTTGAACTCCCTAGTCATTGGACTCCCATCTCGTTACCTCTCTCCATGACTCCGACAGTTTTCCTCCCGACAAAACTACACGCGACATCAACTATCATGATTTCAACTTTTGGTCCTCCAATAGACCAATGACTCTCAATGGCTCCAAGTATCCCTCATCGAAATCCATTTTCAACCTTACCCTAGGTCACTCCAATGACAACACCGCCCGACCAATGATTAGGACCTCTCCTCTCTACCAAATCGGCGACCATAAATCTTCTCGACTTAAAACACAAGTTTTCTTTTGGGTAATGTCCTGATTCAACACTTAATCATTTAGGGTGTCTCTAGGCATGTCCATCAAGGCTCTACTAGACCTTCTTAAGCTCTCACCTTCACTCTAAACTAGATAAGGAAATTTCACCTCAAGACTTGGGAGATTTTCATATCCTGCAAGCATTCAATTTTAAGGCATGGAGTTTTATTGGCTTAAGGCTCTCTAACTACACATAGACCCTTCTGAGTCATTGTTGTCCCTTGACCAAGTTTTGAGGATCCTTGGTCATGTTTGGCCTACCTTTGGGACTTCGACAGGATGCCGAAGATGGAGCTCAAGTCGAAGCAGAGATTGCGGGATCTCGGCCGCTTTTTAGGGATTTTTGGGTTTTGGGCTAATGTAATGGGAATGGGGATGTCGACCCATGGGTTTACCCATGTTTAGGCCCATTTTGTAATGTATAAATAAGTAGCTAGGCAATGTAAGAAGAGGCCAGTGTGCTAAGTGCTAGAGTTCGATCTATGTGATCGAAGGAGGGACAAGTATGTGATGCTAAGTGCTAAGTGTTAATTGCTAAGTGAAAGTGGTAACTGTAATTGCTTTGTGCATACTGTGTGAGGCTTGCAGAGCTAAGTGCAAGTGATTGTGGAAGGCTTTGTGTTGTAACTCATGGAAGGAGGATCTAGCGACATGCGTAGATCTCCTGTCTTCTATGGAGTAAGATCTCAAGGCTCTATGCATGTAGCCGATTGACCAAAGATAATAAAAGAGAAGAAGAGTTCGTGGATGTAGCCCCAGGGTGGGGGTGAACCACGTATATCCTGCGTTGTGGTTTCTATGTGCTTTATGGTTGTTCTATTGTCTATGTGATTGAATGCTTAGTGCATTGATGTATGCTTAGAAGGATCTAATATGGTATCTTAGTAATGAATAATGTGAATGAATACTAGATCTAATCTATGTTGATATGCTTATTACTTGAATCTATTGGATCTATATAAATACTGCTTTGATCTGTTGTTAGGGTTTAGCTGCGCTGTAAACTAAGGCTGAATATTAACGAATTGTAACTGCTAAGTGCTCTGTTAAGGTGTTACAATCACAAATATGTGTCCAAGCTAAGGTTGCAGACATTGGAGTCTTGCAACCACCCCTGCCTCTACCTCGGGTGAGACTTCATCTTCTTCGTAGGTGTTGCCAAAAGGGTCGATAGTTAGGATTTTGTTGGTGCGTTGTTGTAGCATTGAACCCTGGGTCTGCCCCTGTGCCAACAAATGGTTCTGTTTCCGAAACCTGAAACTGTGATTGATGGGAACTGAGGTAAAGAAAAAGAGAAAGGCCCTATGCGTAGATCTGTTGCTGAAGTGTGCAGTATCCGACCTGAAACTGTGATTATTGGGAACTGAAGGAAAGAAAGAAATCTCTGTGCATAGATCTGTTTCCTTAGTGTGCAGTATTCTACTTGACCTGTAAAGCTATGTGCTAAAAAGAGAAGTTGGATCCGAAGAAAAGAGGTAAGATCTCAAAGCTGTGTGCTCTGGTAAAGGTCAGAATATTGAAAATTTTTAGATCTCGAAGCTTTGTTCTCTGGTAAAGGTAAGAATAGTGAAAAGTTTTAGATCTGGAAGCTTTGTGCTCTGCTGAAAGTAAGATTAGTGGAAATTTTTGTTTCAAGAGTATGGATCTAGGTATGCTTGATAAATGTTATCCTAGTCTGAAAACTAGGGCACAACTAGAAGAAAAAAGGTTTGATATGAGTAGATCTGATATAAATAATGAAAGATATGTTATTCCTATGCATAGAAAGAATGTTTGGACTAACAAATGGATGCAAGATCCTAGAAAGAATTTTTTGCAGGTTAGCTACTATGATCCTAGCGTGTAGTACAGGAAAGGTTTGGGATCATTTAAGAAAAAAAGAGGATTAACTCTTTGTTACAGTTGCAAAAGACCGGGACATCTTGCTAAGGAATGCCCTGGAAGAAAACCTAGTTGTCTTTGTTGTAAAGCTATGGACCATGAAGTTTTAGATTTCCCTAGAATGATTGCTAAGCTTGACAGAATGAATATGAGACAAGAAAACCCTGAGGAAGGTCATGAAAATGAGACCATGGAAGAACCCTAGACAGAATCAGAGACTGTACTACTGCAAATCAAAGAAACCCTAAATGATCACAAAGATATCAACTTGTCAGAGATGTTCAAAGAAAAAGAATGCATAGAAGCAAGAATAGGAGACTTCAACATAGACTGTGTTCTCGATGAGGAAACACAGGTAAATATCATGAAAGAAAGAACTTGGGAATATTTAGGAAATCCTGATAGGATTCCTTCATTAGGAGGAATAGGACTATTCAGGGGAAAGTTGATAAGCCTATGTGTAAGACTCACCCAGGTATCTATGAGTGCTCATGGAGCTTCGACAGAGGAAGATTTTGAGGTTGTTAGATTCATTGAGAACAACGATCCATTTACTATGTTATTAGGAAAAACCTAGATCGAGAAAGATAAGACCAGAAGAAAAGAAGAGGAGGCCCGAGAACAGAAAAAGAAGGAATTAAAATATTTCATGACTAGGAGGATAGCACACTTTATTGCAGAACAGGAGAACAGATTGAAGCTACTTAGAACCATAAACTTGGATCACGAAGTTGAAATAACATAGGAAGATTCACAGACGAATAGAGCACCTACCCCTGATAAAGAAGTAGTATTAATCTCTAATCCTATGAAATAATCTCAACAGCGTGAAGCTACTATTCCAAAAGAAGACAAGAATCAAAATGTAAAGAGGAATACCAAGACGAATATCACCGGGAAGAAGGATAGAAAACTCAGTTAGAAGAGAGCAAAGATTGAAAAGTTACAGAAAGGCCCAAAGGAAACTTCGCGGAAGGAAGATTTGCAAAATTGGAACTTCACCGAGATATCCGAAAAATGCCCCATGGCACTTCGCCATGACGAAGCAATATGACCATTGGAACGACATTCCAGAACGGTTAGAATAGCAGTTATGACCAGAAATCTTGCCATCGGACCATTGGGATCGTGCCGCAATGGACATAACTACAATGATGGAAAAAATTTTATCCGTTGGAGAGATCTGTTATGTCGTGTCTACTTAGTCCATCGTCTGTTGCACCGAGAACAATTTTGTGAATTATATCAGAGATAACAAGAGAACCCATTGCTACCGCATTGTTCTTAGTGAGATCGACACCAATTCTATTGCTTTGAGAGACTCACTGAAGATACTGAGCTAAAGGTACTGGAGTCACAGCTCCAGGAGGAAAAGTAGCAAGAAACAATAGTACAAGCACAATTGAGGCTCCTATCAGCAGTTGAAAGGATGAAGTGATTCCAAGAACAACGCACTTCTCAACAGTAGGTCCACACCATTTAGAGAAAAGTCATGGAAGTGACTCAAAGGATCAAACCAATCCAAGACGAAGCTTGCGAAATTTTTGAGGAGATTGAAGGCTAAGGCGCAGAGTTGGAACAAGTAGTCATTGCATTAGAAAAACGTTTAGAGGGACTTGTCAACGAAGCAGTCATCTAAGAGTTCATCGAGCAGGAGACCCTGGCACAACAACAGGTCGAAGCATCTTGAGCCAAGCTCGAGGCTTTGAAGCATAGCTACCTAGACCAGAGTGACTTGGGATGAGTCACAAGTGAGTGTTCGGGGCCTTTTGGCCCTTGACCAAGTTTTGAGGATCCTTGGTCATGTTTGACCTACTTTGGGGACTTCTACAGGTTGTCAAATATGGAGCGCAAGTTGAAGCAAAGATCTCAGGATCTTGACCCCTTTTTAGGGATTTTTGGGTTTTGGGCTTATGTAACGAGAATGGGGATGTCAGCCCATGGGTTTACCCATGTTTAGGCCCATTTTGTATTGTATAAATAAGTATCTAGGCGATGTAAGAAGATGCCAATGTGCTAAGTGCTAGAGTTTGATATATGTGATCGAAGGAGGGACAAGTATGTGATGCTAAGTTCTAAGTGTTAATTGCTAAGTGCAAGTGGTAACTGTAATTGCTTTGTGCATACTATGTGAGGCTTGCAGAGCTAATTGCAAGTGATTGTAGGAGACTATGGAAGGCTTTGTGTTGTAACTCAGGGAAGGAGGAGCTAGCGAGGTGCGCATATCTCATGTCTTCTGCAGAGTAAAATCTCAAGGCTCTGTGCATGTATTTGATTGACCGAAGATAATAAAAGAGAAGAAGAGTTAGTGGACATAGCCCCAGGGTGGGGGTGAACCACGTATATCCCACGTTGTGGTTTCTATGTGCTTTATGGTTGTTCTATTGTCTATGTGATTGAATGCTTAGTGCACTGATGTATGCTTAGAAGGATCTAAAATGGTAGCTTAGTACTGAATAATTTGAATGAATACTAGATCTGATCTATGTTGATATGCTTATTACTTGAATCTATTGGATCTGTATAAATATTGCACTGATCTGTTGTTAGGGTTTAGTTGCGTTATAAAATAAGGTTGAATATTAACAAACTGTAACTGCTAAGTGCTATGTTAAGGTGTTACAATCACAAATATGTGTCCAAGCTAAGGTTGCAGACACTGGAGTCTTGCAACCACCCCTACCTCTACCTCGGGTGAGACTTCATCTGATTCACGGGTGTTGTCGAAAGGGCTGGTAGTTAGGGTTTTGTTGGTGCGTTGTTGTAGCATTGAACCCTGGGTCTGCCCCTATCCTAGCAGGCATCATATCATTTCACTACCAATTCCTTAGTAAATATTTTTATATCTTGCAAGATTTCCATTCAAGGGCTTGTAGTTTTCATAGGAATACATTCAGTGTTAACTTCTCACTAGAATATTCAAATTTGTTGGGTTATTAGTGGAAACAATCATGCATAATCCATTTTACTCAGGAATTCAACTATTCCTTCACATGTTCACATTCATCATTCACACAATAGATTGATTTCCTTCATTACTAAACATAAATTAGACATGGCCAATTTGTATGTTTTAAACCTGAAAAGTAAAGGAATGCATATTGATTCTTAAGAAAAACAGAAACTAATCAATGGCTCATAGGATTACATAGTCAACAATCCACGGAAATAATTCCCATTGTTTCTCTACACTAGGATAACTTTTCAATTCTCATAGACTTTGTCAATGAATCTGCAACATTCTTAAAAGTGCCAACCTTCTCCAGCAACACCTTCTTGCCTTCAACCATGTCTCTCACAAAGTGATATTGTACATCAATATGCTTTGTCTTTGAATGATAATTTGGGTTCTTATCCAAGAATATTACACTCTAGCTAATGCAATCTAATCTTATTGCTTGGTGTACTGACCCAATACTTGAACATAATCTTTGTAGCCATACTGATTCCTTGCATGCATGAGTGATTGCCATGTATTCATCTTATGTAGTTGAGAGTGCCACTACAACCTATATTTTTCTCATCTAACTGATTTCTCCTATAAATAGGTTAAACACATACCCACTTGTAGATATTTTATGATTCGGGTCTCTAGCCCAATCTGCATCAACAAACCCATATGTGTCTAACAATATGTCCAATCCTGGTCTACCTTAGTAGGACAATCCATAGCTAGAAGTTCCACGCAGACACTTCAAACCCTGTTTACTGCTATCCAATGCTCCTTCCCTAGTTTTGACATATACCTACTCAAAAATCCCACTTCATGTGCAATGTTCGGTCTAGTACAAACCATTGCATACATCAAGTTTCCAACTGCACTAGCATATGGAACATGGGACATGTCCTCTTCTTCTTCCTTTTTCTTGGGACACTGATCTACAAATAACTTTACACCTATAGGAAAAGGAAACTTGACCGGCTTACTTTCTTTCATATTAAACCTCTGTAATATCATCTCAACATATTTTCTTTGATTTAACCAAAGTTTCATGTTTGTGCGATCTCTTTTAATCTCCATTCCTATAATGAAGTTACTAGCACCGAGATCCTTCATGTAAAATTTGGAGTATAGTTATGATTTCACCTCCTTGATAACATCCATGTTATTTCCTATCAGCAACATGTCATCGACATACAACACTACATAAATGAAGTGATTACCAACCTACTTGAAATATACACAGTGATCGGCCTTGCCTCTCACAAATCCAAGTGCAAGGATGTATGTGTCAAACTTTTGGTACCACATCCTAAGTGATTTCTTCAGACCATATAGTGACTTCTTTATCTTATAGACTAGCTCTTTATTTCGCTTCAATGCAAATCCTTCTAGCTATTTCATGAATATTTCTTCTTCCATATCCCCATGAGGGAATGTTGTATTCACATCCATCTATTCTACTTCAAAATCAAAAGAACCAATAACAAATAATAAAAAAATATAATAAAAGTTAACTTGGCAGTAGGAGAAAAAATTTCACCAAATTCAATTCCCTCTACCTGGGAATAACCTTTTGCTACTAACCGAGTTGTGTATTTCTCCACTTTTCCTTCTACATTCAACTTCTTCTTAAATACCCATTTGATGTCAATGGTATTTATTCAAGTTGGAAACTCAACTAGATCCCATGCCTTATTCATATCAAAGCCATCCATCACTTCAACCATGGCCTTCTTCCAAAGTTTACTATCCTCTAAATTAATTACTTCCCTGACAGCTCTTGAATCATCATCAGTAATATATAAAGAAAAATTATCACAAAAATCAGGTGGACTATACCTTTCTAGTTTCTTTCTTTCCCTCATTGATCTCCTTGATACTAGATTATGAGGTTCTTCTTCTTCTTATTCATCTTCTTTCATTGATTCAGATTTTGCATCATCCAACTCAAACTCTATTTTCTCAAGTTCTTCTTTCCTTTATAGGAATTCATGTTTCAGAACATCTTTAACCTCTCTAAAAACATCATCGCGATGTAAGCAATCTTCTTAGTTTCTCGCTTCCAAAGCTTATAATGTTGTTGATGGGTCAAAATATCCCATTCAATAATATGAGGGAAAACACTCGATGGTAGTTCCCAATTAGACCGACTCTCATTTTGGATAGTGCTTCCAACAATATTTTTGCTTGGTTACCATTCTAACTAAAAAAATGACTAATATGAATCTAAGAACTAAAGGTTCTCAAATGAATTAAAAATAATAATCCTAACTAACTATCTCTAACCCTAAGATGAATAAATTAATGATCTAATATGCAAGGACTAATTTATTCTAATCTAAATTAACCTGATCAGGAGCAAACTAATAAATGAGAACAGTAAAAGATGATATTACTTGTACAGAAAAAAATTTCATATAACACGGAATATTAACAATTGACGAAGTGATCAATTACAACCAATAAGATCGATTACTAAACCGAATCACCAGGTTTTTGTACTCATAAAAGAAAGATAATAACAATTGTAAATAAAAGAATATTAACCTAGAAGAAATTCATAGATCAACATTCAGATATTGTAGAAACATATATACATAAAATTGAATAATCATATGCATACACATAAAACCCATCATCTCTATATATGTCTCTTATTCTTTCATTCATTCAACAATAATAGTACCAATTGTTTTTAAAAAAGAACAAAAATCCCTCTTTATTTTACATTCATCCCAATTATAGAATCCCAATGGGATTACTTCATATTCCTTATCTTCTGAACAGTTTGGATCCTAAAGCAACACTTCAGTTTCCTTTCCCGATTGATACATTGATATGATTAAAGTGAAATAATTGTTCTGCAAAATTTTGGTTACAATGCAGTCCTCGAGGCTGCCCTGACAGTTGTGATTTTGTGTGTATGAATGCCTTCCATGTTTTGAAGTCTAGGAGTATGGAATCCACTTGATTGAGTTGCATTATTTCCATATCTTACCCGCCTTTGCACATGAGGATGATGGCCTTAGTCATTAATATTTTTTCAACACATTGCATGGAATATTTTGGCTGGGTAATTACTCTGGATGGTTGGATTAATCTTGTTTTTATAACCTTCGCATTGATTTTTTTCATTGCTTCAATGGGTTTCTGGCTAAGGTTTCTTTTATTATCCACGTCTTCGTCCATCGTTTGAGTTGATGAAGCTTTTTCAATATCTCTCAAGGGGTCCATTCTGAATAGTGAGAGAAGGTTGTCGGTTGATCTTCATACTTATATACTTGATGTTGTGATCTTCTCTTGGGTATTTAAGACATATTCTATTGTTGCCATTCTTTCATCCAGGAGTTGGTGATCTTGGATCCTTCGTTTATCTCAGTACATCGGTAGGTTCTCTAGGATCGAGGATGCCTGCAGTGAATCCTTCCAATTTATGATTTTGTTGCAAGATTCAAGGGATCTCTGGTATTTCTCATGCATCATATTCACTTGCGCATTGAAATTTTCATGTTCACACCTAACCATCATAGTTTTGTCAAGTGCACCAAACAACCATTTATGTGTGTTTTGAATTTCTTCATTTTTCTCAGTGCTATTTGTTTTTACGGTTTCAAGAGAAGTTGTTTGATTTCATCTCTCTTCTACAGTCTTCCTCAAGAGGTCATTTTCTAGTTGTATCCCACTGATTTCATTTGCGCCTCTTTCATTAAAAGTTCTCAATTCATCCAATTCTCCTTTGAGCTTGGCTACCTTCTGGTCTTGTGAGGTCTTAAGTTTTTTCATCTCACTCACATGGGTTTATTAGGCAAGTGAGGTTGATTCGCTAAATCTAGCCTGTAGATTTTTCTCTTGTTCCTGGAGCCGCCTATCCATCTCCTCTTCATGGATTTTCTTGGTCTGTTGGATTTCCTTCCTATGCTCACTAGCCATCGCTTCTTTTATAGTCTCCAAGGTCTTTTCCAACTTCATAACCTTACATTTTGTAGTGTCAAATTCCACTACAAATTCATGGATTGATACTATGTTTACACCTGCAAAGGAACTGAGATTTGAGGCTGCTTGTAAGGCATTATTCTTCACATCAAGTACATCTTTCCATTTGATGTTTATTTCGGGATCTCCTTGGATTTGCTTAGATTTTCCCCTTTTCCTTTTAGGGGTTCTTTTTGTTGGCCATTGGTCATGTATTAAGGAAGAAATCGAATATTAAGGAGGAAGAAAGACAAAGTATGAAGTGCGCGGAAGGCACAAAAACCAAGGAGGGGTCGAAGTGGTTAAAGAATTAGAAAAGAAAGAGAGAAGTAAAGGAAAATAAATCCGTTAAAAGAGAAGATCAAAGAAGACAAAGAAACAAGGAAGATGGATCGTGGATAGGTCAAAAAGTGGAAGAAGACATCAATGGGTGCTTTGGAGCACCTTGCGGAGAAGAAGGAAGAACAAGTCAGTGAAGTCCTTAAAATACGGGTCATGTGGACCTAAGGTTTTGGAATCTAGGGTTTTGGCACCTAGGGTTTTAGACCTAGGGTTTTGAAACCTAGGCCTTGGTATAAGGTTGTCCAAGAGTCATGAAATGTATAAATAAAGGTCTAGAAGTGTTGATAGGGTTGGTCATTGGTCATTGTTGGTTGTTGGGTTATGAGTTTTGTTGTTGTTGAGAGAAGTATTCTTTTGTAAGAGCATTATGTGTTCTGGATCTTCAGCTGGGTGCGAAGATCATCCCTGTAGATGGGTGCACAAGAAGGGGAGATAAAGAGGACGAGAAAGAAGGATCTGCAACTAAGTGCGCAAATAGAATTGTATGTTTTCATCTAATATATCAAGAAACACAATTTTGTGGACGTAGCGATAGGGAGAGGGTCAACAACATTAATATTGTTGTTCTTTGTCGTTGATGTTGTGTGATTTGATATCTCTTATATTGTTATTGTATTGTTGTTTCCTTATTAAAGATAGAAGGTATAATTTAACTTCATGAAGCTAAGCGTAATACTATTAAAGAATCTCTAGGTTACATTGCGTTATTGTTCTGGAATCATTTTTCATTTCCTATGGTTGTCGACACCTGTGTCCTACAACCCACTATTCCTACTTCGGGTGAGACTTCATCTGCTTCGCAGGTGTTGTCGAAAGGGATAGTAGTTAGGGTTTTTGGTGCGTTGTTTGAGTTTAACCCTGGGTCTACCCCTGTGCTAACAAATGGCTCCGTTGTTGAGACCAAAATATTCTTGAGGGAATGTCAAGGTGGTTTCCATCGAAGACAGAGATCCAGAAGTGGATAGAAGAACAAGAAAGGGACTTCTTCAAAGCTCAGAACAAAATCCCTAGCATTAGTACCGAAAACTGGTTGGGGAGATACATCTTTACTGACGTACACAATATTTTCTTTGATGGAGTTCACAAGGATTTATATGAGTGGTTAGCCAGATTAGAAGACACCCAGTTTTAGATCAGATCTAGACCATATGTGGTTTGGATGTCGACGCTGATCAAGAAAGTCAAGAGATTCAATAATGTTGTGTCTATAGTAGTGGATCTCTGGTTTGATAGCACTATTGGAGGGTATATTACTGATTTTTATATTGATAGAGTGGAATATAGCCAAGAAGAGAGGTATTTCTTTAAGGGACATAGAGGGAAGTTTCTACACTTTTTGAAGCTAAAGATTAAGATGCTATTGCATGAGAAGAATATATCGAAGATACAATAATCAGTTGGATTTTTAAAGCTAATGTTCAAGAATTCAGACAACGAGAGTGACGCAGAGGCTGGACACATGCGCAGTGGGAGATCATTCAGAGAGGTTCCTCTTGCGAACATGTTTAAGAAGAGTTACAGACCATTGACACAAGACAAATATTTCTACGGTGGGGAAGAGGCATGGAGATTAGATGAAGGATATTCAAATTTCACAAGGACAGAGGAAGTGGAGGCTAAGGAACTTCGTTGAGAAGAGCCAGAAACTTTAGGAACTATTCCTACTATCGAAGTAAGTATTATTACTCCTATTATTTTAGCAGCATTAAGTAATCATAGTAATCAGAGTAATTAGAGTAACCACAGAAATCAGAGTACTATTACAAGTAGTTTAGTACATAATCAGTCAAGAAACCAAGGAAGGTCCATGGAAGTTGAAATGAGGTTACCCATATTCATAGGAGATGGATCTGAAGATCCTGACCAACCCTGGTTATTATGCAAAGTTGTATGGATCATTAAGAAAGTCACCGATGAAGATGTTAAGAGAGCTTAGTTTAGTACTACCTTGAGTGACCATGCCCTAAGCTGGTACATTTAGTTTGTTTCAGGATATGTACAACCTAAACCATTGAATTACATTAAGACTGTGTTGAGTGTGAAGTTCAAGAAACCTAAGTTGATGTCACAGTGCATTATAGAGTTGAAAGAAATTAAGCAGAAGGTGACTGAACCTATTTAGGAATTTGATCAGAGGTTTAAGACCTTGACATGCCATTTAATTTTTCAGATCCCAGATGAACATCATAAGGAATGGTTCATCATTTCCCTCCTTCCACACATTTAGGTTCCTCTTATGCAACAGAAGGTCACTTCGCAAGCTGAGGCATTAGATATTGCTATAAAACTAGAATCATCCCCTATAGGAGAATCTAGCCCAGGTATGAGTCAAATTTTGAATCAATTAACTAGTTTATCTTTACAAGTTGAAGACATGAAGAAAGATAAAGGGAAAGAGAAAAGAGAAGACATCTGGTGTATCAGATGTAAATAAGAGGGCCATGACAAAGAGAACTATCCCTTATTTAATGAATACTTGGCCTATGGAGCCCCTAACCTTTTTAAGCAGGCTACTATACCATGGTGTGAGGTATGTAGAACCAGACATCGCCCTAGTGAATGTCATTATATGTAGAAATATGTCCAAACACCTACCAATATTTATTGTACATTCTGCAAATATGTGGGGAATGATGAGAAGGATTGTAGGGCTTATGATCGCATGCATGAAAGGTCAAGGGATACATATATAATTCAAGGAGAATTACAGTCAGAAGGAAACAATGCATAGTTCAATTCCCCAGGAAGAGGAAAACTCAACCCTCGTGGTGGATTCAAAGGAAGAGGACGAGGAGGAGGTATGGGTCAAGGTCGAGGTCAGATTATATTCTATAACTGTGTACAACCAGGTCATTTGGAAATGGATTGTTAGAACCCATGTACTACTTGCAACTATTGTAACTCGTTTGATCATGTTATCGAAGATTGTCCAGTGATGTTAGCTAAACTTCAAGAAAGACGAGGTGGAAACTAGAAAGTCCAACTAATATCAACTGAACCTCACGGTGAGGTCCTAGAGTCATTTTTATTACTAAAGGGGGTCCTATAATAGGAGAAGACATGATGACTCCAGGAAATACTACAGATGGATCAAGGATCAAAAGAGTTGCAGAGAAGACACAATTGTTTGATCCAAGGAGAGAAAAGCTTACTTTTGAAGAAGTAAGGATAGAATTTGCAGGAGAACAGGCTTCTTCATCTAGGGCACAACCAAAAGTAAAGGAATGTGAAATGCCTCCATCATTTGATTAGTCTTTCCTAGCCAGACAAGGAAAAAAGGTAAGAAAACTGGTGGACTTCTTGTATACTTGTATCAATTTGATTAAAGATGAAATATTTGTGCAGGAACTACAACACTTGATAAGATAGTATGAAATTGGGAGAATAGATCCTCTGCTAAGTAGAGTTGTGAATCAAGTATCTAGGAAAAGGAGGACAAACAAGAAACTGTACCTTAGTGCTCAGATTGGAGACTACGACATGAACTATGTGGTCATCGAATTGGGATCATAAGTGAATGTTATGACAAAAAAGACTTAGGCACTGATGGGAAAACCTAGATTTATTTACTCTCCTATTAGGCTCACAATGGATAATCAACAGGCGGTGAACCCCTTTGGATTCCTAGAGCATATATCTGTGGACATCAAAGGAGTGATGACATTTGCAGATTTCGAAGCGATCGAGATTGTTGATGATAGTTGTCCTTATCCTGCATTGTTATGAGTTGATTGGGCTTTCAACAATCTAACTGTTGTTGACCTAAAAAAGAGAAGAATGACATTCGAGGGTAATGGCATTAAGTTCATTACACCTCTTGATCCTGATGAAGGTCGCAAATACACAAAACCTATAAGAGATGAAGACCACACCGACGAGCTAGAGAACATCTATAAACTGACAGCAGGACAATAGGATTACATTAATCCTATAGTAGATGGAAATATAAGTTGGCGAAGTGAAAGTGCATGCTCATCAAACTTGGAAGAAGCATTGGAAAATTGGCAGAATTGAATGTATGAAGTCTCTATGTGGAGGTGTGCCAGATTCACCAAAGCAGTTCCTTGGATTGACACAAAAGTAAGTAATCTTCCTACATTTGATGGCTTGAATCATTTAGAGACATTTCTAGATAAATTTGAGAGAATTGTATGAGTACAACAGAGGATGTTGGCACTAGATGAAGCCTTGAAAGCAACACCAGCTAGATGGTGGGGAACACACAAGAAGAACATCACAGAGTGGGTGCAATGTCACATCTTATTGATAGTATTCTTTTCAGACCAAGCTGAAGGATGTGAAGTTCGATACAAAGGTCAAAGTTGTCCTAAGGACCATACGCGAAGTTGTGAAGAGGCATGGAGAAACATTCCCAAAGAACAATGGGTACATAATTTCATTAACATCTTAGATACTACGCCTATCAACTGGTATCTTCAAACAGAACTGTGATTAGACACTACAGATTGGTATGGTTTGATGCAAAACTTTCTAGATACATTCCTATTTGAAATCTAGTACCCCATAATAGATTAGGCTTTACAAATTGTAAGACAAAAGGTCTTTGAGGGAGTATCTAACCCCCCTTTTGACCAAGAAGAATATGAATGGATTGCGCCTTTGCAGTGGTTACAAGATTGTTATAATATTAATGTTGATGAAGATGATGACCCTAGGGATGTAAACATTGCAGAAACTGAAGTACAAAGAGACATAGAAGGGCTAAGGATTGAATTACCTTTTGTAGGGCAACCTATTAAAATTAATAAATTTAACAAGGGAACAGAACAAACACCTAAGTTAGAAAATGCTGGATACTATTGGGATGATGCTACTATTAGTAAGATTACAGAACTATTGCATGAGAATCAGGACTTGTTTCCAAACAAGTTCATAGACATGAAGGGCATAAAAGGGCCCATGGGAGAAATGAATATCCCTTTGAGACCAGATGCAAGGCCTATCAAGCAGAGACCTTATAGATTGAATCCCAAGTTCAAGCAGAAAGTGAAGATTGAATTAGATAAAATGTTTGGAAGTAGGAATCATAGAACCAATTGAAGAATCTGAATGGATCAGCCCTATGGTGGTCCAAGATAAGAAGTCGGGAGAAAATAGAATCTGTATAGATATAAGGAAATTAAATGATGCATGTTTACATGATCCATTCCCCACACCTTTTACTGATGAGGTTATAGATAATGTAGGAGGACAAGAGGTTTATTCATTCACATATGGATTTCTAGGCTATTACCGGATCAAAATTGCTAAGGAGGATAGACATAAGACCACATTTGAAACATAATGGGGTTCTTTTTAGTACACTATGATGCCTTTTGGGTTGAAGAATGCACTGACCATATTTTCCAGGGTGGCGGTCGAAGCATTTAAGGAGTTTTTACACAAGGTTTTGGAGGAATACTTTGATGATTGGACCATTTTTAGTCTAGTGAAAGATCATATTGAATGTTTGAGATTGATGTTAGAAAAATGCAGGAAATGTTAGATTGCCTTGAATTTGAAGAAGTGTGTTTTTTTTCACCCTTTGGAGTGTTGTTAGGACACATTGTGTGTAAGCAAGGTTTGTTGGTAGATCCTTCCAAGATCTCTATCATTGTTGATCTACCTCCTCCCACTTCAATTAGATAGTTACACACTTCATTGGAACACACTGGATACTACAAAAAGTTCATTAAGAGATATGCACGGATAACAACACCTATGGAGAAGATACTAAAGAAAGATATTAAGTTTCAATGGATAGAGGAATGCCAACAGAGGTTCGACCCAATAAAGCATAAAATGGTCACTATGCCTATCTTGGTTTTTCTATACTAGAGCAAGGAGTTCAATGTTCATGTCGATGCTTCGTCCATTGCATTAGGAGCAGTCTTCACACAGCCAGGAGAAAAAGAGATTGACCACCCTATATCCTTTGCTAGAAAGAATATTTCTACATCTAAAAGGAATTATACTACCACTTAAATAGAAGGCTTAGCTATGGTATTTGTGTTGTAGAAGTTTAGACACTACTTCTTGGGAGGACATTTTAAGATGTTCACTAATTATTCTGCATTGAAGTACTTAGTCAATAAGCCAGTGTTGGGGGGAAGAATATGCAGATGGATACTATTATTCCAGGAGTATGACTTTGAGATCATGGTCAATCCAGGAAGAATGAATAAAGGACTTGACCACTTACCCAGGTTAGAACATGGAGAGGAACCTACTAGTTTGGATGATACACTACTAGATGCACAATTGTTGGCCATTAGAAAAGTCGATGATCAATTCACCGAGATAGTCCAGGTCATGTCCATAGGAATGACACCTTGTGAGTATATAGTTATTTAGAAGAAACAATTGGTAGTTCATGCTGTAGTTTTTCAACTTATAGCTGGACAGTTATACAAGATGGGACCAGATGAGATCTTGAGGAGATGTGTTATGGAGGCAGAAAGACCATTGATTCTTGTAGAAGCACATGAAGGCATTGCAGGAGGATATTATGCAGGGAAATCATCAGTGCGTGAGGTTCTCAAAGCTAGCCTCTAGTGGCCCACTTTACATAAGGATGCTAAGGAGTACTACAGAGCCTGCAATGTATGTCAAAGAGTAGTGAAGCCTTCCAGAAGAGATGAGATTCATTTAGTACATCATTTAACCTTACAAGAATTTGAGAAATGGGCTATTGACTTTGTGGGACCTATAAACCCACCAAGAAAGAACACAGGAGCTTGATACATTATCACTACTACAGAATATTTGACCAGATGGGAAGAAGCGAGAGAAGTTAAGGACTATAGTGCATCTACAGCTACGTGGTTTATCTTTGACGATATCATAACCAGATTTGGATGCCCAAAGATCCTTATGATAGATCAAGGCACACACTTCATCAACAAAAATGTTGAAGCATTGACTTAGGAGTTCGAAGTTAACCATCAAAAGAGCACTCCATACCACCCACAAGTGAATGGCACAGTCGAAGCCTTCAATAATTTCTTGGAGACAACGTTGACTAATATTTGCAATGTTAACAGAGATGATTGGGATTTTAGGATTCCAATAGTGTTATGGGCTTATATAACTACTTGCAAAAATTTGACAACGCAGAGTCCCTTTAAGCTAGTTCATGGCTAGGAAGTAGTATTACCTATGGAATATTTGGTTTCTAGTTTAATAATTGTAGCATTTACAGGTATGGATGACACCGAAATTGTTCAAGACATGCTTGTGCAAATGATAGAATTAGAGGAAGATAGGTTCAATGCAGGATTTTATCAGTGGGTACAAAAAGAATGATAAATGGCTTACCATGACAGACATATCAATAATAAAGTATTTAAGAAAGGATATTTGGTATTGTTATATGACAGCAAGTTCATGAAGCATCCAGGAAAGTTTAGGAAGCAAGTTCATGAAGCAATTGGAGCAGCCTTCTACTTGGGTGAGTGACTGGTATCATGGTTGAGCAAGAAATATTCATCAGTATCTTTGTCCACAACAGAAGCAGAATATATCACAGTAACAACATGTTGCACTCATGTTCTTTGGATGAAGCAAACCTTGCAGGCTATAGAAGTGAAGTATGATGAGACCATTTCAATACTCTATGACAACACCAACACTATCAGTATCTCTAAGAATCCAGTGATGCATTCCAATAAGAAACACTTTCCGATCAAGTATCACTTTCTATAGGAACCAGATACAAAGAAGAACATCAAGCTAGAGTACATTGGGACAAAAGATAAGATTGCATATATCTTCACCAAACCTCTTCCGAGGGAGATTTTTGTGTATCTTTGACATAAAATTGGAGTAGTTTCTGCCCCATAGTGATCCACATGGCATCAGGAACAGTAAGATAAAGGGATATAAGTAGAAGACATGAAGAATCCAAGTAAATAATATTTTGAATGATTTTCATATACATCAGAGATTTACACGAGGAAGCACCATGAAGAGAAAGTAGAGGCTTACAGATAGGGGGAGAATCCCCAAAGGAGAATTACCCTTTTCCATTGATTTCAGTGGGGGAGAGAAAGAAAAAAGGCATGGGAACAAAGAAAAATAACATATGCATGGAGACAGGGCGAGCGATGGTCGTAGGGGGAGCATGAGTAGGAGCATTAGTATTACCATGCCATTAGTGTTTCCATCAATGCCAAAGGGGGATATTGTTGGAAAGTTGGTTTTCATTGATTTCAACAAGAAGTTGTTGTCATTTGATGTCAATAGATGTGATGGGTGTATTTGGTTAAGTCTCCAAAGTGGTCCCCTTATGGTGTATCTCTAAGCATGGCCCTCATAGGAAGATGCTTTGAAGAACATAACAAGAAACCCATAGGTGTGGTCATAAATCCTGAATTTGTTTGAGGAATAAGGACATGAAGGATAGTGTAAATGTTAAGCCCTAATATTGGCTCACTACCCCTTAACTGGGGCATATTAGATTAGTAATGCTATTTTATTTATGTCGGCTCTAGGCCATTAGTTGTAATTTAGATTAGTAATGTTATTTTAATTATGTCGGCTTTAGGCCATTATTTGTAACTATACCTCCTAGTCTCCTATATATACCAAGGAGACATTTTCATTTTGAATCATCTTGTACTTGAACATTTCAGTGGGGTAAAAGGAGGTTTCCCCCTCGAAGAGGCTTATTATCTGAAACTATCTCTTTTTCAAGGCGTTGAGTACTTTTCTTGAGGTTTTTCTATGCTATATTGTTGTTTGGTTCTTAACATATGGTATCAGAGCTCAAGGTCTTGGGGTTTTGCTGCTACATCTGAGACACCGTGGAATTTTTGCTATAACTTTTTTTCTACAACGTTTCAGAAGGATCCGCTTGGAGGGTATTTAGTAGACGGATCAAGATACGTTGGGTTCAAAATTCAGCTTCTGAGGCCTTATACTTTCGGAGATATATACCGTACAAGATAGGGTTATGGAATCATCCTGAAATGAGTCATTGAGGAATTTTCGCTATAAAAACTTTTCTGTAACGTTTCAGACCCTTCCCTCTGGAGACCATTTACAGAAATTAGTAATGTATCTATGGTAACAATTTCAGATTCTGGTTCATCTTAAATTTGTAGATACACCCTATGTAAGATAGGGTATCTGACTAGCCCTATTGACTAGTCTCAAGAAGGTGTTCTAGGTAAAACATTCATAAATTCTTCCTAGAGTATCCAAATTGAGTGGGACTGGTTGCATTGGATCATGGACAGTCTGCAGTATTTTGGGTGCGAGTTGCAGAATTTGATATAATTATTTTGTGCGGGGCATTCTATACAAGTGAGATCTCCTGGAAAGGCCAAAAATCGGCAAGTTGTGAGGAAGTTACCGTAAATTCCACTTGGCACATCCAATTTTGATCAGACCTGTGGCATTGCAGAGAAGAAATATCAGAGAACTACCTAAAGGAAAGTTTCATACCCAGA
>JASDQU011441496.1:6411-20718 GCA_032191745.1 Picea mariana
GTATGCAGCTGGAGAGCATGCAGCTCTAGGGAAACAGGTGTTGACCTGGGCTCATGCAAATAAAATTGGAAAATCCAAACCTCGGGGGGTTAGCACCTCATTCTGTCTTTCCTCTCTTGAGAAGAGTCGTGGGACATCTGTGTCTGATAGCAAGGTGATCGTCTATCTGAAAACCATGCAAAACCCCGTGGGATGAGTCGTGACTACTGTGTGTCCTATGATCCATTTATCCACCCTACCAATCTGAATTGGAGCTAAATTGTTGGGTTGTTGTCTTCTGGGAAACCTGAGGTTTATGTGTATTCTATGTGCCATGGGTGTGTGACCTGTGTGAAACGCCCTCTCCAAGTGAGAGAGGTAGTTGTAGTGGAATAAACCGGTGGATAGGCCTATGAGAGACTCTCTCCAGGTGAGAGAGTGCGCGGAGGAAGGAGAGAGCTCCTGGAAGAATCCCTGTAGTTGCCACAGAGATCGGATATTTCCGGTCCAGTCTGTTGCTGAAGCCCAAGGCAAGGGAGGTTAGCAGCCAAAGCACTGTCTATGTGACAATGAAGGTGTATACTCCTAGGGTGGGACAGGCATGTGGGGAAGGAGAGTCTATGAGCAGTGGGCATAAGTGGCTCTTGGGAGAGAATCCTCCCTCTTTTACTATGTGTCTTTTTGTAAACCGTTCCTAGCCTAGGATTCTTTGCCCGGTGGAGCTTAGTCCCAGCTCGGGGGTGACCTACTGCTGAGAGTGATGAGCAACATGGTCTAAGGTTGGGAGGTTCGTGGAAGGTTTGCACGCAGTTGGTGGCGTGTGATAGTTTCAAAGATAAGTGTCACTATGTTTTGTAATTCTGTAATTAATTAAAATGCATACCTGTAATTCTTGCAATGTTATCATGTATTCTACTATAATTATGAATTATTGTTATTTCCATTAATTCTGAAATGCTAGCAGTAATTTTGTGCTTAACTGTAATTAAGTGTTTTAAATTCATTAGAATGCATAATATGTTATAGAAGTGTTTTTTGTGTAGTAGCATTGGCCCAGCCTGTGGGAGTGATGGTCGGGGACGTTACAATAGACTTCTCTTATAACCTTCAACTTGAAAAATAACCATTTGTGAGATTTCTCTGCAGACTTCTCCAGACTTCTCCATCGATTCGATTGGTTTTTCATTACACAAGGTGTTGTCTGGAGCCACCTGGTTGCTTCATAATAACCAAATGAAAGAGGATATTTCTGGTTTCTTTTGCAGGTTGCAGGTTTTTCTTCGAGCAACATCCACAAGAAATCAACGTTCTTCAATCTTTTCTCTGTCATCTTTAATATCATGAACAATCAGCATCCACGAGTAGAAATTTAAGGTTCAGACCACCCCATCCATTGTTGTTATCACCCAGTCGAATCAAAAGGAAGTAACAATGCCAAATGTTGGAAGGCTAACTTCCAACCAGTATTTAGGCAAGAGACTACATCGTGACATGCACACATGAGAAGATAGATATATTGGGGAGAACATTTTGTCTTCTTTATTCATGCTTTGGAAGGCTAACTTCCAACCAGTATTTAGGCAAGAGACTACATCGTGACATGCACACATGAGAAGATAGATATATTGGGGAGAGCATTTTGTCTTCTTTATTCATGCTTTGATAGGTATTTATACAATGATATGGATGGTTGGAGCGGTTGCACTCGCTCCAACTAATCACCCATTTAGGCACAGTTGTTTATTATACACATATATTTATCCACTTCAGGTTATATTACATTCATAGGTATGTTGATATTTATGACTCCTAAGAATCCTCTCAATAAGTTGCTTTCTAGAGAAGAGAGGATGGTGTTTCTCGAATCATTTTTGGAAAGCATTCTGATGTACTGGTTGTCGATAAAATAGCAGATATTCTGAAAGGAATCCTTAACAATATTCACAAAAATAGCTTCCAGTATCTTCAGGCGGGGAAGCAACATATGGAAGGTATCCATCTCGCTAAGTGGTCAGGTATTGTAGCTCCCAAGGAGCTTGGGGGATGGGGGATCAAGAACATTCACACCTCTACGCAAGCACTCACCGGAAAACGCTTATGGAGAATCATTAAAGGAAACTCTTTGTGGAGTCATGTAATGCAATCAAAATACTTACCAAACAAGTTGATAGTAGAATGGTGTAGAGAGCCAAGAAAATCGACCAAAGGTTCAATAGTCTAGAAGGCCATGGTATTGAATTTTCTGTTGTTTGGCGAATGGGTGGCTTGGAAAATAGGAAATGGGAGATCGGTTTGCCTGGGAGAAGACCCAAAAGATAGGGATTTCACAACCAAGATATGATACAAATCCAGACGAGAATCCCTATTTGTGGGTCCTAAAAAATGGTGGTGGAGCCTAATTTGAAAGATTATCACTTTGTTAAAATGTAAAATTACTCTTAGGCTTGCTTTAAACAACAAACTACTTACTTGGGATAATGGATTTAAGTGTGGACCTAGTCGATGTTCTTTGTGCAATGCCCACGAGGAAAATATCTCACTTATTTATCAATTGTCCTTATGTATCCCAGGTGTGGAAGTAGGTCGTAGAAAAGATGAATATGAGGGAATAATGGAATAAAGCCAACCTCTATTGCTTCAAAGAATGGGTTTCTAACAATGTGGTTCGGCTTTACATAGGTCTTCTGAGCATAATGGTGACCAATCTATGGTGGGACGAAATATCTGAATCTTCAAAGACAAGGTCATCCCTCCAGAAGTCACAACAGGATTAACTTTAAGTATGGTTGAAGAATTCAAAGCCGAGTTGAATTCCAAAAATCCTAGAAATCTTGTAATGTCGACTATCGATTTTGAAACTGTGGGGATTTTTCTACGGGGCCTGTTAGGGAACCCACCAGTTTGTGGAGTGGGAGTTGTGCTCTTTCTAGAAAAATCACTATGTTCATATCCATTTCGCACAGGGAACTGGCACCAATAATAGAGTAGAGTTTATTTCTCTTTGGACTCTTATGAAGGAAACAATAAAAAATATATATTAAAAAGTTACAAGTTATGGGCGACTCCAAACTAGTCATTGACTAGGCCTGGCAGAAGCTTAATGTCCATGATATCACATTGGCATCATTGTTGAGAGATATCAAACTAGCCTACCAATCCTTCGAGTGGATGTCTTCTAGTCATATCCTCCACAAGCTTAATGAAAAAGTGGATGAGATCCCAAAAGAAGCCTTATCGCTCCCCGTGGGAGCTTTTGGTTATTATGATTTTATAAAAGGGGAGGAAATATAAGCAATGGAATTTAGACTATAAGGTTTGTGGATCATGTTGTAAGGAATGTCATTGTTTTGAATTGAAGATAATTTTTTTTATTTTGAAAAAAAAGGAAGAAAATTGTAAAGACCTAAAACAAAACACAGAAGGTCATGTAAAAGTATGATGTGGACCATTACATNTAATCAATCAACTAATTTTTCATAACGTTGATTTATTTATGGTTTACTATATAGAGATGAATATTTTCTAAGGTTTAGAAATAGTAAAATGTGAAAGCTCAATTATTTACGAAAGTCATTATTGTACTCAAAGAAGTATTTTTTAATGAAATAAAAAACTAGGAAAACAACTTTTCAAGTAATTAAAATGAAATTTTAAATTATTGTGTATTTAATTATATCATTTTGATTATAATTCAGGTTTTATATTATGAAATATTTTGAATGGGAGTTGTTTAAATATTCGATTTACTGAACTTGTTCATCTGAATTCAGTTTTTGAAAGAGATTTTTGGAGAAATTATCATTTTTTTGTTTAAATTGCATTTTTGAATGCATAAATGAATTCAACACCCTTAAAAACCCTCAGGGAAGTCAAATTATATAGACTCAATCACTAAAATTTGGAGTTCCAACAATTTTTGGTTCGATTTCAGTAAATATTGATCGTAAAATATGCCCATAAAAACTCCAAAAAATCAAACATTTAAACTAAGCATTTGAATATAATATTGCTTTTGTATAACAATGTTTTTCTCTTAAATCTTTATGATTCCTATTTTCAATATTTGAAAAAGTCTATAACTTATGTAATAAAAGTTTATAGTTAATTGTGTTAAATTTTTAATTATTTTTTTTTTCCTTTTTCATGTATAAATAGGAAATTTGTCTCTCACTTATAACTTTTTATCATTTCAAAAATACAATTTTTTTCTTAGAGAAATTTTCTTTATGAAATTGGATTTGTGTTTTTGTTATTATTTTTTATTACTTAGACTTTATTTTTATTTTTAATTTCATTTATTTTGGTAATATTTTGAAATTTGGATATAATAACATTACTAGTTGAGTTCAAAACTTCAAGTTTAATATTTGAGTAAACTTCAAGTTTAATATTTGAGTAAACATTCAAGTAAATTATTGTGACTACTAAAAAGCACAAAGGAAATGTTGGAGACTTTGAAATTTGCTAGATTAAACATGTAACCAAGGAAGATTGGGATGAAACTTTCAAGGAGTTTGTGAAAAAAATGGGAAGGTCATGGGAAGAACAATTGAGAAAGATACATGAAAAAACATGGAATGTGGTATTTACAAATTTAAATTAAAGTCAAAACTATTTACAAAATTATAGTTAATCACCTGTTATTTTGGATAGCTTTAAGATGATGAAGATACAACATGGGATGAAATACTAAACCCAAAATTTCCTATAATTTTCAATTGAAAATTTCTTAGTATAAGATTTTGGAGGTGATGTTAAAGCGCATATGTGGCTAAGAAAAATCAAGCTAGTCTTTTGAGTGCATGACATACACAACTAAGAAGATAAATTGAATATTGTTCTTCAACAATTGAAAAGAGAAACTCATACCTCAAAAGATAGATGGTCACTAGACACTTAAATATGGATTTTGATGAGTTTGTAGATGCAACAACTCACATTTAATTAATAGAAACTGTGATAACCTTTACAATGTTCAACAAGTGCACTTATTTTAGGAAATAGTAATTGAAGACTACACAAAGAGATTTTAAGAGATTTTAAGTTTTAATAACTATTTCACAAAATTTGAATAGATTAATGAAATTTTGATGAAATGAATTAAATTTTATCCCAATTTAGATGAGTATTCAATTAGATCTAAAATGTAGTAGTTTACTAATCATTGTAATAATTTCAATTAATATGATTACTTACTTCTTAAATGGTATAATCACATTCGTTTTTATAATATTTTATTATTTTTTGATTAATTTATAAAACTTGATATCAATAATTATTTAACTTTATTTAATTTGTCATTTTTTTAATATCAACATACTCTAAAAACTAACTATGAAATTTTATCAATTAAATAATATAAAATATTAAAATTAATTTACAATAATACTTATGATCCTATTAACAAGTTGAGACAGTGAAAGTCTATATATTTTTTTTCAACTAAATAGATTAATTAACAAGTTGAAACATTAAAGGTCTATATATATTTTTATATTTTATATTTTTTCAGCTAAATAGATTAGTTAACTATTAAGAGCCCCACTCTTTAAAGATGGAAAATAAGATTACATGAAACATGCAATGGGTATAAAATCTACAACACATTTAAAGAAGAACCCACGGCCTTCTAGGAATTCAATCAACATTTTGATTTGCCACCCTTATGCACTTGGAGAAATAACATTATGATGTCCAAGGCTCACAAGTGTTTTTCTCTTACCATTTGTAAGTGTGAATGTTTTATCTTTCCATGAGCTTGATTGTTTCCAAGCTACTAAATATTCTATATAAAACGTCATCTCCATTTGGAACCCATGTGTTTTCTAAACAATCCTTATATAGTTCAGCAAAAATTCTCTTGATTTTCTTACCCATGTCTTTTCTAAACAATCTTTATATAGTTCAGCAAAAATTCTCTCGATTTTCTTATGATGTCTAGGAATCCACTAGTATATCCATTACTCTCAATCATTTGGGTTGACAAGATCATGTTCCCTCGTTTGAAATTAGTGTTGAAAGATTGTTTTGGTTTATTAGTTTTAAGTTCAATATAAAGATTGATTTTATCTTATTTATGTTATATCCTTCGATATCTTGTCTCAATCCAAGATCCGTGGTAGGTGAATTATCAATGTTCTTGTGTTATCCTTGGCTACCATTCACAGGTGAATTATTGTTTATCCAGATAAATTTCATCATTAATATTGTTTTTTATATAATTTTTACAATATTTTATTTGTCTTTCAAATAACAATATTATTGTAAAACATGTTGATGTCCTTTCATATGCTATCATGGATTTCTTTGGTTTCTTTATGTGGTATCTTATTAACTTTTTGGTTTTTGAAAGATATATGCTTTAGTGATCTTGTGTACACACATGGCTTGCCACTTTTGAGTGGATCCACAATCTAATTAGGGAGGTGATATTTATGTCTAAAACATTGATCTTTTAATTCAATCTTTTAATTCATGATAAGAAAATTATCCACAATCTAAAAAGAAAAATTTATGTATAAAACATTGATCTTTTAATTCATGCTAAGAAAATTATCCACAACTTAAAAGAAAAAATATTGAGCATTCCCTAATCCAATTAAAGCTTCTTAAGAAACATATGATAATCCTTAATGTATTATTTGAAGTTTGCAACTTAAGTAATCAAACAAGGTGTAAAGTTTTTTCTTTGATTCAATTATTTAGTTAGTATTTGTCATCCCAACTCAAATTTAAACATATTTCATCTTAATTTGATTCGAAATATTTTTAAATGTTCCATCAACATCTTCATGTGTGTGTCCAACTAGGAGAAAAAATAAACTTACAAGAATGGTGTTGGGGGAATTAAAGGAAGGGGTAAGGGGAAATTCATTGTATCACCCCTTCCCTCCTTCCACATTGATATGCAATTGTTGGAGGAGTTAGGAAGGAGGTGGGGGGGAATATGCCACATTGCTCCTCCCTTCCCACCACCTAGTTATGCATCCAGAGCAATGTCATGATAGAGGAGGGGTAATGCGGCAGATTCCTCCTCCCCCAAACAACAATGCCAATGACCTAAAGGAACATAATGGGTGTTGATGGTGTTGGGGTTCAATGCATCGCATTTCCCCTCCCCTATTGCCATGATAATGTGCATGAGGTCATTGAAAATATTAAGGGAGGAAGCACCAATGCATCTCATTGGGGCCTACCCTCCCACCTCATTATTGTTTGTCCCTCTCCTCCCACCAAATTATTATGCTTGTGCATACAAAATAGTGTGGTAGGAGGTAGGGGAAATGTGTCACATCACCTCATCTCCCCCTACCCTAATTCCATCAACACCATTCTCATGCACAATAGTGTTGCAAGAGAGGAGGGGCATTGCTACCGTTACATCAATTCCATTAACACCATTCTTATGAGAATGGACCTATGAATTGGTGGTGGTGGTGGTAGGGGAGGGGGAGTGATGCACTGCTTTGCTCCTTCCTCCCACACATGCTAGAATTTTTAAAAAGAAATTTTCTTTTAGCTTAACTTTTAAACAATTTCAAAAAAAATCTTTAACGGTTATATTAACAAGGATCGCATGGGGCCAATGTGGTGGTGGAGTTGGAAGAGGGGAGGTGCACCCACTAACCATGTTTTTATGCATGTCATTAACACTAGGGGAGATGGGTGATGCAACACATCATCCCTCCCCTCCCGTTTACATGAAGCACCATGGTGAGACTCAAGGTGAGGGGAGGGGTGATGTGTCTTGGGTAGGAAGGTTAGATAGAGAACAATGAGAAGAGATGGCACATTGAGAAAAGGCACAGGATCAAGAATATCAAGAAAGAAGAGAGAAGAAAGAGAAGAGGATGGGGGACATGAATAAACAACTAGCAAAAAATCTAGGAAAACCAGTTGAGAATGAGTTGTATTCATCTCATAATGTGTTTTCACCAACCGAGCATGAGTGGGAGCCAACTCACTATGAGATGGCAAGAAAACCTGAGAAAAGGGGACCTAAATATGTACAAGAGAGGCGAAGTTCAAAAGAAACAAAAACGACAGTAGCAGAGATAGAAGAAAAAAAGAGGAAGAAAAAAAGAATTCTGAGTAGTAGTTGTAGTTGTAGGATGTTCTTTGTGTAAATAATCCATGAATGTAAGCAAAGGAGTGTATATTGAACATTTATTGTAGCACAGAGCACAAGCATAATGCCTTAACTATAATAAAGAATCAAATATTTTGTGGACGTAGCCTAGGAGGGGGTAAACCATGGTAACTTTCTGTCGAATTATGTTGTCGAATGGTTATTGATGCTTATATTGTGTTAATTCATGTTTGTATGGTGTCAATTCCTACCTTCATTATGGATGAATTCTTATCTTTACTGATATTTTTGATAGATTCATGCATAATAAGCTTAATTGTATGTCGAAACTACTAAATGACAAGAATATAGACTGATATGCAGATAGAATTAAGTAATGAGGTCAGTTTAACTAGAATCTAGTGCGCAAAAAGGATCTTGTGAGTATGATAGAGTGTGCTTCACTTCTTTCCCTCATCACTACAGAATCTTGGTTCCTACAATCACCATAAAGATACCTCGGGTGAGACTTCGTCTATTTGTAGGTGATGCTAAAAGGGCAGGTATCTGTAGGGTTCTTTTGGACTACTTACTTTGAACCCGGGATCTTGAACCTTCCTGCACTCTCACCCCAACAAATGGTTCTGTTGTCAGGACCCAGAATAGGAAAGTGAGGGAATTTTTTGGAGACCGACGAGGAAAGAGATAACTGAATGGTTGGAACAAAAAGAAAAAAAAATTGTGTAAAAGGAGAATAAAAACCCTCACATAAAGAATAAGAAATGGTTGCAAAGGTATGTGTATACAAACTTGCATGAGGTCTTTTTCAATGAATTTCCTAATATTTTAGCAAAATGACTGGAAAGATTTGTTGAAAAGAGTGGTAGACATAGACCAGCTACACCAAAGAACTGGACTCGTGAACTTGTGAGACAAGTGGACGGAGTATAGAATAGGATGTTCCATGTTGTGGACTTTTGGATGGACAGTATCTTGGGAGGCTTTGTAACATAAATTTTCCATAGACTGTACCCAGGCTTAAAGTGTTGCAAAAAAAAACTTCTTTAAAGGTTCGTGAGGAAGATTCATAAATTTGATAGTTACCTGGATAAAAATATTGTTATGTGATAAAGAAGTGATGACAATGGAGTCAGATAGTTTAAGCACTTCACACACATGAAGGGACTGAGGTTTGTTGACCAAGAGTTGATCTTAGGGTAGGAAAATGGACAGAGGAAAGGGAGACTAAGAATGCAAGAGAAAGAAGAAGGGATATTAAAAGGAGAAGACAGATTTTGAGTCATGCGCAGTGAGAGAAGGTACAATAAGTTGAGAACTATGGATGGGGAGAGAGAGCAGTGCAGTGAGTACTCAGAACATCACACAAACATCCATATCATAGAAGTACAACAAACAGAGGGAGATGAGGAAGATATCCAGTTCAGTCCAGTCATAGAAGAACCAATAAGTCTTGTATGATCCGAGTCTTGGTTCGAAACAACAACCTCATGTGTGTCACCTGAATCTGAGACAATGTTCTAAGATCTTTCCAGAGCACCTATAATCAGTAAAGGAAATTAGAGTAGCAGTAACCAGAGCAGTGGTAGCGGTACATGTAGTCATACTCGACTAACATCACCAGGAAGGGGTCTTACACCCGATAACATGGCAGGAGTAGATAATACATGAATATTAACACAGTTTAAAGGAATTGGATCTGAGGATCTAGAACAACATCTATCCATATGTAAAACCATCTGGAATGCAAAGAATGTCCACGATGATGACGCAAATATCATGTATATGGAAATAACTTTTAGAGGACGCACATGAGTCTGGTACATGAAGGTCCAAAGTACTACGCCACCAGGTCAAACAAGGACATTATTAGAGATTACACAATCATTGTTAAATGAATTTAAGAAACCAAAGTTTGAGTTGCAGTACATCACTAAGCTCAAGGAGATCAAGCAAGTGCAGACTGAGTCAGTATGGGAGTTCAATCAAAGGTTCAAATATGTGATGGGGAGGTTAACATTTCAAATACTCGATCAACGTGGTTCATTGCAGGCTTGTTACCTCACATATGCAGTCCTTTAATACAACACAAGGTTATGTCATAGTATGGAGCATTGGAAATTGCTATGAAACTAGAAGCCTCCCCGTTTAGAGACAACAACGGAATGACGTAGATACATAACCAGTTAGTTGCATTAACAATTCAGTTGGAATAAATTACAAAGGGGAAAGAGAAACGAGAACAAGTATGATGCACAAAATGCAGGACTGAAGGTCACCACAATTATGAATATCTAGCCTTTGCGCAATACTTAGCAGTTGGAGCACCAAACCCGCTACCAGGAGGAGGATACTGCGATATATGCAAGAAGTGGGGACATAATCCCCATGAGTGTCAGCTATTACAGAAATATCATCATACCCCAAGAAGCTTATTCTGTAGCTTTTGCAAATCAGTGGGACATGAAGACAAAGATTTTCATGCATTTGATCTATTGAGGGAGCGCACGACAAACATCTACAGGATTCATGAGGAGAATGTTGCGAAAGAAGGAGGAGGGAAGTATAATACTCCAAGAGGATTTAATCAAGGAAATCGAGGAGGATTTGGTAGGGTTCGAGGTAGAACAAAATTCAGGAGACAAGGAAGAGGCCCTTTATTATGTTATAATTGTAACCAACCAAAACACTTAGTGTGGGATTGCCAAAATCCTACACAACATGTACTTATTTTTGGGTGTTAGAACATGCGACAGAGGACTGCCCATAACTACTGGAAAAATGGAAGGCCATAGGGAATCAGAACCAAAACCTGAATATTCAAAATATATCCACTAAAATACAGGACGAAGGACCCAAAATAGCAGTTGCTACACGCGGAGGAACCAAAACATGGATGGATGCAACCAATGTAAGGACATCGGTTGAGTAGTGGGTAAATAAATCAAAAGGACCTACATGAGCATTTGACCCACAGGAAGAGAATGAGACCTATAAACAAGAAAGGAAATAAATTTTGCGACAAGATTGGAAAACATCCACATCATCTATGCCACCTATGGATATGCATCCCACTGAGGACCAGGTCATGATCAAAGGATAACTGGAGAAGGTAAGAACTTTAGGAAATTTTTTGCAAATTTTCCTAGAGTTGGTCGAAGATGAAAAGGCGCAGTGAACCAACCACTGCGCAAGAAAATAACCAACGGGGAATTTATATTCAACGCGCATATTGGAGAATATGACATAGACAATCTGATCTTAGACTTAGGTGATCCAGGAGAATATTGGTGGCCACCAACCTATTCCAACTGGCACATCTTGACATTTTTCAGTTCAACACGTTTCTCTGTAATGATGACATTTCTTTGTAATTGTGGGTTCTTCATTTTTGGGGCTATATTGAATCCCTACACAACATATAAGTGGATATTGGTGGCCACCCACCTAGTCCAACTGGCTTATTTTGACATTTTTCATTTCAGTACATTTTTATGTACTTCTGAGGCCGTTTTGAGGCCCTAAACAATGTTTTTTGGTCTTTCCATGACAAATTGTGTATAAATTCATATATTGGTGGCATAATGTGTAGTTCACGAAAATACCTCTCCAACGGGCTATCACACACCTAAAACGAAGATCGTATGCAAAAGTTGTGACCCCGGAAAGTTGAGGTACCAACTTACCCATCGGGGCCCACATAACTTTTGGCGTTTCATCTCCTAGGGTTAGGTTTTTGGATGTCTAGGGTTTTGGAATTCATGTTTAATGTTAAAAAGGCCTTTGGAGCCTCATTGTGATCATCAACTCGAATGAATGCATGTAGCCACCACATCTCTTCTCAGAGATAGCTACCACCATTCGAGCAAGTTGTTTTTCAATTCTGTAGTTTTACAGTTTCAGCCTATTTCCTTTATTCAATAGAAGTTATTGTTCACTAGATATCTGTTGTTGTTATCTGTATCTCTGTGTTATTGTATTCAACCTGTTATCCATTTCATTCTTCTCATAAATCTAGATCAATGGTATCAGAGCGGTCTGCTCTTCATTTGTTTTTCTTTTGTGCATGTCCCCAATCGTTTTCACAATGCATGCATGCACGATCCATTCCCAACACCATTTACAGATGAAGTATTGGAAAAGGTCGGCGACCAAGAGGCATATTCATTCACATATGGTTTTTCAAGATACCATCGGATAAAAATTGCGCAAGAGGATAGATAAAAGACTACATTCACGACAAAATGAGGAAGTTTTCAATACAAAGTAATTATGTTTGACTTAAAGAACACCCCTGTGGTATTTTCCAAATTGGTTTCATTCACAAGTTTCTCGAAGTCTACTTGGATGACTGAACTATATTTAGCCTATTACGAGATCATGTTGAATTGTTACGAATGATGTTGGATAAGTGTAGACAACATCAGATATCCTTAAACCTAAAGAAGTATATTTTTGTGCACCATTTGAAATATTATCGGGACACGTCATATGCAAACAAGGCTTGATAGTTGATACTGCAAATATTGCAGTTATTCTGGACGTACAACCACCCACATTAGTCAAACAGTTGCGCACGACATTGGGTCATACTAGGTATTACAGGAAATTTATCAAAGGATATGCACAGATCACAACCCCAATGGAAAAATTGTTGAAAAAAGACCCGAAGTTCCAGTGAATGATGATTTCCAGAAATGAATCGATACACTAAAACATAATTTAGTAATTGCGACGATATTGATTTTTCTAGATTGGAACAAGGACTTTCATGTACACATGGATGCATCATCAATAGCATTGGGTGTGATCTTGTCACATCTAGGTGACGAAGAGATAGATGATCCAATTGCTTTTGCAAGTAGGAAACTATCAACAACGAAGAAAAATTACACCACAACAAAACGTAAGGGATTGGCTATGGTCTACACGCTACAAAAGTTCAAACACTACTTACTAGGTTCACACTTCAAAATGTACACATATCATTATGCGTTGAGATATCTGGTCAACAAGCCAATGTTGTGGGGGAGGATTTGAAAATGGATCCTATTGTTCCAGGAGTATGAATTCAAAGTAGTATTACAACCAGGTAAACTTAATGCATGACCATACCACTTGTCATGCATTCTATTGGGAGAAGAAGCGAGAAACCTGGACGATAGGCTTCCATACACACAATTATTCTCTGTTAAGATGGTAGACGATTATTTTACAGATATTGTACAGTTCCTCAGTACATGAATGGCCCCCTCAGACATGATGGTTGCACAGAAAAAGTAGTTGGTAGTAAAGGTTGCAGAGTAACAACTAATTGCAGGAAGCTTATACAAACTAGGCGTCGATGGAATACTACAACGTTGTGTATTCGAACAAGAAAGACCAACTATATTGGCAGAAGCACACAACGAGATAGTAGAAGTAAATTATGCAGGAAAATCCACTGCGCAGAAGGTATTATGTGCAGGGTTATGGTGGCCAACACTCCATAAGGATGCAAAGGAATATTGTCACACATGCGATGTTTGTCAAAGGGTCGGAAATCCCTCCAGAAGGGACGAGATGCCATTGAACCCGCAGGTTACTTTACAGGATTTTGATAAGTGGGCCATCGAATTTATTGGAACAATTAACCCACCAACAAGAATATCATGGAAAAGGCACATCATTACAACAACATAATATCTAACTCGATGGGAGGAAGTCGCTCCAGTCATGGATTGCAGCGCAGAAATTGTCGCACACTTTTTGTTCGAAAACATAGTAACTCAATTTGGATGTCCTAGAACATTGATGAGTGATCAAGGAACACACTTTATAAATAAAACCATAGTAGCATTGACCAAGGAAGTATAAATCCACCACCAGAAGATAACGTCATACTACCCATAGGTTAATGGAAGAATGGAAGCATTCAACAAAGTCCTAGAGAATGCAATAACAAAACTCTGCAACGTGGGAAGATATCACTGGGACTTAAGAATCCCTGCGGTATTATGGGCATACAGGACAAACAACAAGAATTTAACAGGATAGATTTTCCTGTGGATGGTACAGCTTGAGGTGGATATATTTTCCACAGGATTCCATCAACAAGTGAAAAAAGTAAGGGAAAAAGCATGGCATGACAGACACGTTAAGTAAAAAAAAATCCAAGTAGGCGACTTGGTATTACTATATGATATCAAGTTTATGCAACAACCAGGAAAGTTTTGCATGCATTGGTTAGGACCATATGTGAT
>JASDQU011441498.1:4415-15721 GCA_032191745.1 Picea mariana
CACAGCAGGATTGACGGCCAGACTGGGCATAACTATTGACTCAGGAATAGAACCCAAGCGAGCAACCAAGGAAAACAAAAGAAGGGGACGCAAAATAGCCCATCAGCTCATCAAAGAAGCAGGAAATATGATGATAAACTCAGGCTAGATACATAGGTTATCGGAGGGATACCTCCACCCTCCCCTGCCTTCCTCATGATGAAGACAATTACTTGGAATATCAAAGGGCTTAATGGTAGATCCAAGTAGAGGATCCTCTGATATTTTATTAAAGATGAAAACCCAGATGTCCTACTCCTGCAAGAAACTAAATGTGCAGGTCAGGAAGCTGAAAATATCTTCCGGTGAAGATGGAGAGGTTGCGATTTGTTTCATCAAGATTCAGTGGGAGATTTCAAAGGATTATCCATTCGCTAGAATCCACACACCTTCACTCTATAACAACCCTTCTCCACAATAGGTACGCTCATGGCTTATTTCACGGTAACATGATCTACAAAGGAGGGAGCCATCACAAATGTCTATGGACCGCAGACTGCACAAGAAAAGGAAAGCTTCATACAAAAACTACAGCATGTCAAAACCCTATTGCATACACCCAAATGGATCATGGGCAGCGACTTCAACATGATCCTAACGCTGGAAGAGAAAACTGGAGGAACCAAATGGCTGGAGCAAGATAGCGGTAAGTTCAAAACCCTAATAGAGCAGTTAAATATGGTAGACATGGAAACTCGAAATGGAATCTTCACTTGGTCCAATTGAATATCAGGACGCCAGCATATAGCCTGGAGATTAGACCACTTCCTGGTATCCAAAGCTCTGCTTGAGGGCGATCTAGCAATGGAAGCAAATATAATGCCGAAATCAAGGTTGGACCACTAGCCTACTGTCTTCTGTCTGGACCCTAGCATTCCTCCCAAACCCAAACCCTTCCGCTTTAAAAAGTTTTGTCTCTCCCACCCAGACTTCCACCAGCTGGCTCACACCTAGTGGATCCAGGCTGAAGTGGAACATGGCACTCACATGTACAAATTCCAGCAGCGCCTGAAGAACTTCAAGAAACAACTGAAGACCTGGAACAAATCCACTTTTGGAAACATTTTCCAAAGATAGAAGGAAATCGTACGTAGGCTCGAAGACCTGCAAAGAACCTTCATCTCGGGAAGCAAAACTCTAGATCTAGTGAAGGAAGAAGAGCAACTCCAAGCAGAAATGGAGGAATGGAGAGAGAAAGAAGAAATCCTTTGGTGACAAAAATCTAGGGTTCAATGGCTCAAAGAGGGTGAGAGAAACACAAAATTATTTCACAAAGCAATGATACACCAAAGATACATCAACCACATTACTCAACTGGAGGATGCTTAAGGAATCCCTATAAGATACCATGACCAAATAGCAGAGGAACTCAACTCATACTATAAATATCTTCTTACGGAGACCAACGCGAATAGGGAAGAAGCAATCCAAAAAATAACTAATCACATACCCTCATTGGTTACCCCTGAGCAGAGCAAAGCACTCCTAAGGCCCATCACATAGGCTAAAGTGGACCTAGAAGTAAATGAAATGCCCCCAGGAAAATCACCAAGCTCGGATGGCTTCACCACGAACTTCTTCCATCATTGTTGGGATATGATCAAGGAAGAGGTCTGGCAGGTGGTAGAAGAATCTAGAACATCTGGCCAAGTACTCTCTCCACTCAATGCAACTTTCCTCACTCTCATCCCCAAGGAGGAGTGTGTCACTCATCCTAGGCAATTCAGACCAATCTCTCTCTGCAATTTCATCTACAAAATAATCACAAAGGTCATTGCCACTCGTCTTAAGCCACTCCTACCTTTCATTATCTCCAAAGAGCAAGTTGGCTATGTGGAAGGGCGGAAAATCATGGATAGTTTTATTCTGGCTAATTAGGTGATCCACTCTTTGAAAATGAGCAAGACACCAAGTATGCTTATTAAACTCGATCTCTCAAAAGCTTTTGATAGAGTAATATGGCAATACATGCGCATCATTGAGTCCTTTGGTTTTGGTAAAATCTGGGTTAACTGGGTTCTCAAGCTCACCTCCTCAGCCTTTTTCTCCATTCTAGTCAATGGGATACCATCCCATCCATTCCTATCTACCAGGGGAATCATACAAGGTGACCCTCTCTCTCCCTTCCTCTTTGTGCTCTTGGCAGAAGGGCTAGGTCGCTATATCAAAGCTGCAATTCTAGAAGGATCCCTCAAACGACTGTCCCTTCATAACATCCATCTGGTGCCTTCGCACAGCCAGTTTGTCAATGACACCCTACTAATGAACACCCCTACTACACGAGAAGCTACCAAGATAAACTCAATTCTCTCTGACTTCACGAACGCCTCAGGCATGCTCTTTAACCTAGAAAAATCCAAGCTTTACTTCTTCAATATGTCGATCATAGTATAGAACCATCTTTCAAGACTTCTAGGCATCTCTAAAATCTCCATTCCATCCATTTACCTAGGCATACCCCTCACAGGGGAGCCAGCACGTTCCATTTCATGGGACAACCTGCTCCTGTCTATCTCCAACAAGATGAATAACTGGACCTTTAGGCCTCTTAATATTGTTGCCAGACTGGTGCTCCTCAAATCAGTCCTACAGGCACTGCCCACCTACCTCTTCACTGCTCTGGTAGCACCTATTTCGGTAATCTGAGCAATCGGGAGCCTCAAAAGAAATTTCATGTGGAACGGCCACCAAGCTAATAAAAAATGGGCACTAGTCGGTTGGGATAAACTTTGCAAACCCAAAAAGTTTAGAGGACTGGGACTTCGTGATCTGGGAAAGCTCAATCAATTCATGGGGGCCAAAATGTGGTGGAGATGGTTACAACATCCGACAGAATTATGGGCACAAATTTGGAAACAAAAGTATGCCCCGAATACACATACCCACCAATTAATTAGATTCAACGACCATATCCAGGGATCCAATATCTGGAATACGGCTTGGAAAAATCTCCCTCTCATTCAGAAGGATGCTTTCTGGGAAATCAGAAACGGAGAAAGTGCACTCTTTTGGCAGGACTCATGGCAGCAGCTACTCCCCCTTAGTGACTTGGAAGGTCTCAATCAACTCAAACAAATGATCCATCTGAATATCTTCTGGAAAGTTAGAGATTTTTGGAACCCAACCCACAGGAGCCAACTCTGGAGACAATGGAAAATAGAGAAAACAGAATTACAACTCACTAACGATATTGATCTCCAAACCTGGCAAGAATGTGCAGCCCATCAGAAAATACCAATCAAAGAGGGACCAGACATCCTTTGATGGGGATACTCTACTATAGGTATCTTCTCAGTTAATGAAGCATATTACCTGTAGGGAAACTACCAAACTCAAATCCCAGAATTAATCTAGAGTAAAATGTGGAAAAGCATCCTATGGCCCAAAGTCTCCATTTTCCTTTGGCTCACAGCTCAAAATCGCATCCTCACGTGGGATAATCTTATAAAAAGAGGATTTATAGGCCCCTCCAGGTGCGCCCTTTGTCAACAGAGAGAGGAAATCATGGAACACCTCTTAAATAACTACCACTACAGTCAACAGATCTGGGATTGGGGGGGCCAAGCCATGAAACACTCCAACAGAAATAGAAGTAGCATCAGGATACGATTGCAAACTAGGATACGATCTCCTTCCATAACCCAATTCTCCAATGCATCTGGTAGCTTCTCCCATGGTTCACCTTATGGGAAATCTAGAAAGAACGGAACAAATGACTCTTCCATTCGAAACCTTCCCTTCCTGCTATCATGTGGGAGCGGATTGAAAAGTTAACCCAAGAAACGGTCAATAGCAAACCATGGAACCATGAAGACCTCCATTGTGTTCTCGAGGAGGAAAACATTCTTAGAAGCTGGAATATGCAAATTCAAGTAAGCCCTCCAGAGAAGGCAAAAGGCAGTCATTCAAATAGCCCCATGATTTGGACCCCCCCTCCATCAGGCTTCATCAAGATAAACTTCGATGGTGCCTCTAAGGGAAACCCAGGACCGGCAGGATTCGGCTCAGTCCTTTGGAACCATGCTGGCGAGATCATTCATCTAGTGGCCGGCTTCCTAGGTGAGAATACAAATAATGTTATGGAGCTTCTAAGCCTTATTTGAGGTCTCCAAGTTGCTACCCACAATCATTACCATCAAGTCATAGTAGAGGGAGACTCTCAGATCATCATCCAACTCATCTCCAAAATCCTGCACGGAGAACATCCGTGGCGAATCTCCCCTAGTTGGAGACTTTCAGGTCTTCTAGAAGATTTTGGATCTATCATCCACCCCAATCTCACCATAATCCCTTCTCATGTGAAACTAGAAGCAAACAAAGTAGCTGATCACCTGGCGAATGCGGGAGTTGAGACCAGATAAGAACTCATACATTGGCAATCCAATATTTCTAATGAAATAGATCTCTCAAGGCACTGCAGAGACCTTGTGAATAGGGATTCCTTAGCCCTAGATGGGGTGACATGTTGAGAATCTTTGCCACTTGGCTTAGCACTGAACCATGGCTTAAATGTTGTAAGCCGCTCCCCATCCCTTCAGTATTAAAGATGGTAGCTGGCCATTATAGCAGACTTACAGATACAGGACTTCTCCCTCATGTGAGAGAGCTGACACTGCAAACATTCATTATGATAGAGTTAAGGAGGAGCCATGTGCTACCGTCCCATGAAAATATGAAAGCAAGGAGGCCTGGACATAGCTGGTTCATTCTTGTTCTACACCTCCCTGCCGACTGTGATCTCTGGTGTAATCTCATTTGTATATCGTTGAATCTGGGGGTGCCTTCTATTCACTCCTCCTCCACAATGCCAAGGGATTGAGGCAAGCCTCACCAGGGTTCGGCTTGGTACACCCGCACTGAGCATAGATAGAGAAGGCAGCATATTGAGCGCGCACTCTCGATGGATAATTCTATCCTCCGGCAGAAAGTGAGAGTCACCCGCATTGCACTCCATGCCACTGTAAATGAGCCTGCAATGGAGAGGAGAGCCCATACCCCTCCAAATCTGGACAATTGGAAGCCCATAGACATTAAGAAAGAAGAAATTCCTGCAATTGAGCCTGCAATACAAGCTGGAAGTAGTCTAAAGGAAGAGCCTGAAGAAAATTTCCCAATCTGCTACGTAGAGGAGATACCATGCCCAGACGATATCGTGACCACCCCAAAACCTCAAGCCACAGAAATGAAAAGAAGGAGGATCTGTGAGGACATCCCAACCTGCTATGTCGAGGAGGTGACCTACGAGGATGAGGTCTCGAAAAGTGCCTGCGCAGTAATGATGCACCACATAGACATTGCCTCCATGGACAAGGATGAGGCTCAAGCTGAAGAAGGGAAAGAAACCTCAGGTGAGGCAGTAACTAGTGATTTGCATGCTCCACTCCTCCACGCAGCACCTCTAGATCTCGTGTTTGAACTCTGAGGCCAAATGGCAGACCAGGAGCATAGAGCCCTACTCATGGGACATCACTTGGACCTGCTCCTTGACGCATACTCCAATGCTCCAGCAAAGCGAAAATGTCCAACGTGTGCATAGCCGTTTGCAATTCAGGCCAAATCTGTGTGTCAGGAGGACAAGGCCGACGAGTCACCGGGTATTTGAGCTTTTCTTTTTTTAGTTTGGTTTTAAATCACGTTGTTATTTAGAGTTAAGACAATATATTTCCATCTGTCTTGGTTTCCTTCAAGCAGGACAAATGGCGAAACAGTATTATAGTATATCTTCCCAAACATACTACACTTACCCCAATATGTGTTGGTTTCTGGTAAAATGGCAGCATATTTGGTGGCACAGTGAGCCTATATTTCTCTGTCCTTTTGTATCTGTATTTTTTTCCAATTTAATATAGCAGGTAACAACCCCTTTTTTACTTGAAAAAAAAAAATTAATCATGCCTTGCAATATATTAGCAACAAAACAAAATTAAATCGGAGACATGTCAAATGGATTGAGTTCTTGTAGAATTTCACTTTTGTTACTAAGCACATAAGTGGGAAATCAAATAAGGTAGCATATGTGACGCAACCTGCCCCTCAGCGAGCGGTCTCTCCCCCCAAGACCTTCTTACACACGGCCCGAAGGGTTCAAGCCCTTCCTATTCCTCTCGGAAATTCCTCACCCACAAGAATATTACCGGTGATCCTCCTTTCGCAAATCGGGAGATCGGGTCTCGCGATATCGCGAGGCTCGTAACACTGCTCTCGGTCACTCAACCGCCGAGTCCCCAAACGCCGATGGTCAATGGTCAAACCTCGGGGTATCGCCACTCGCGATGCCGAGCCTTTGTATTTCGAAACCCCGAGTACCGAGGTGCTGATCCCCGATATGAGGCCACCCGTCCTCCACTAAGTCTCGTGGTCCCACACTGCCACGTCACCTCGGGATTTTTCCGATCGTGAATCCACGATGCAAGTGTTCCCTGAGGTTGAAAACCCCGAATGCCGATGCCGCGAGACTCCGGATTTGTGCCACCTGTCCCTCCGACGATCGACGGCTCCCACTAAATCGGGAAATCGCGACTCGTGATTTCGATGTGCATGTAATTCTTGCACTCGCCAACCCTGATATGTCGATATGTGATGTCGCACGGGTNCTCGGGATTTTTCCGATCGTGAATCCACGATGCAAGTGTTCCCTGAGGTTGAAAACCCCGAATGCCGATGCCGCGAGACTCCGGATTTGTGCCACCTGTCCCTCCGATGATCGACGGCTCCCACTAAATCGGGAAATCGCGACTCGTGATTTCGATGTGCATGTAATTCTTGCACTCGCCAACCCTGATATGCCGATATGTGATGTCGCACGGGTTCTCTCGAGCACCTGCGGGTTAACATCCTCGCAACTCCTCCACGATCTGACGGTCTGCGGGATTTTGTGACTTTCCACAACAATTTCAAGTCGTCGATTCTCTTCCTCTTGAAGAGTTCTCCACTTCACCACCTTCATCCTGTGTAAACGAAGCAAAGGTACTAACCCTCCTGAGCTTTTACCAACTCGGACTCCTTCAGAGGTTTCTCGAACACGCTCCCTGTGCTCGGTCTTCAACCACTTCTAACAGTGATGAAGTCTTCCGGGTCCGGTGCACTCACACTCTCAACAGCCTCGGCCTTTCCCTTCTCAGACTTGCTACTAAGACTCCAATTCAACCTGAACTTCCCTGCTCGACTCAAGCAACCCAATTCACTCTGGGAAAACGGGAACAAAAGTTCAACGGCTTAGCCTCCTCAATGCACTCTATGCGGAGGAATTCAACTACACTCTATGCAGGAATCTCCCGGCTCAAGCAGAAGAACAATGGAAACTCATTCCCTCATTCCCTCAGGTTTCGAACCTGATATGCAATTACATATGCAGCATATAAAAGATAAGCATAAAAAGAAGCAAGTATGCGACCATATAATATCAACAACACAAAGAGACTAAACACATCCATGGAATTGAATCAAAGTTTTTCTTCCTATTAATTCAATCTGTACATGGGTGTTCTCCACAAGCTCTCTGTTCTGCTCTGCTTGCTCTCAATGATAATGCTTATGTTAAAATGATACAATAATACAAAGGAGGGTGCCTATATTCCGTTTTCCCTCTCGAAAGTAAAACTGTCTAATCTAGACTTAATTATTTTATCTAACTGCATTAAATCTAGTAAATGCCTCATCTACCTAAGGACGAGAGCTTATCCGCTCAAGGTCTGTTACAATGTACAAGTGCGCTTCATCACATCAACGTATTAATGTTTGGCAGCACCAAATATCAAAATATTTCAAAGTTTGAATGCTGGCGTTCTCCAGCTGTAATTGCTCCACGCACTGGCTCGCAGCTTGATGAATTGTGGATGCTCCTGCATCATACTCCTCGGCTCGAAAGATTTCATGGGCTCCTGATCATGAGCTCCTGTACAGTCTGCCCATGTTTTTGTATTTCTGCCTCTGTTTCCCAGCTGGCATCCTCCACTGGGTGATTTTTCCACTTCACCAGATATTCAAAATATTGTTTCCTCCTGGTCTTCCTTCCAACTCTTTTATCCAGTATGCACTCCATTTGAGGCTTCTGTGCAACTGGTAGTTGTTTCTACCACTGGATCACTGGTTCCTCAACACTTCCAGCTCCTACATCTTCGGCCTTATATGGGTATAGGTCCGAGATATTAAATATCAGGGATATCCCGATGCCTTCTGGTAACTCAAGCTCATATGCATTCTCGCCAAATTTCCTCAGGATTCGGCACGATCCAATTTTCTTCATCTTGAGCTTGTTGTATGTTCCCCTTGGGAAACTTTCTTTTCTCAAGTGCACTAGAACCATGTCCCCAACTTCAAACTGAAGCTGCCTCTTTCTCTGATCAGCCCTGCGCTTATATTCTTGATTCGTCTTCTGCAGTCGTTGCTTCACCTCTGCGTGAAGTTCTTGCATAGCTTCAGCGAACTCTTCAGCACTCGCGCTGTTAGTTTTAGCCTGTTCTGACTCCTTGAGCTCAGAAACTCCTCTCGGTTGTGTCCCATACAAAATTTGGAACGGGCTCTTACCTGTACTTCGATTCACCGAATCGTTGTACGCAAATTCTGCCTGTGGTAGGATCTGATCCCAACTGGTGCGATGCTCTATCACAAGGCTTCTCAACAAATCTCCTAAGCTCCTATTGACTACTTCCATCTGCCCATCTGTCTGCGGATGGTATGCTGAGCTGAATGCCAAGTCAGTCCCCAGCTTCTTCCATAGTGTCCTCCAAAAGTGACCTATGAACTTGGTATCCCGATCCGAGACTATGCTCCTCGGCAATCCATGCAACCTGACAATTTCTTTAAAAAACAAATTTGCGATGTGCGTGGCATCGCTGGTCTTATGACACGGTATGAAATGTGTCATCTTCGAGAACCTGTCCACCATGAAAAAAATGGAATCCATGCCTCTCTGCATTCTCGGCAATCCCAAAACAAAATCCATACTAATTGCCTCCCATGGTCTCTCTGGTATAGGCAACGGCTGATAGAACCATGTGTTCTGTGTTCGGCCTTTCGCATGTTGACATATTCGGCACCTGTCAACAAATCGCTTTACATCAGTGCGCATGCCAGGCCAATAATAAGATTCGCTCAGCTTGGCGAATGTCTTGTCCTGTCCAAAATGACCTGCTAAGCCTCCACTATGCTTTTCCCGCACCAAATTCTCCCTCATGGAGCAATTCGGTATGCACAATTGATTGCCTTTGAACAGCAATCCTTCCTGGATTATATATTCCAGCCACGGGCTCCTATCCCTGAGCACCGGATTTTCGGCTGCCTCATATGCCTCACCGAAATCAACATCACCTGCATACATATCCTTCAAGTTCTCAAAACCCAAAGTCCTGACCCTGAATTCCTGCAGCAATAAACATTTTCGGCTCAAGGCGTCTGCTACCTTATTTGCAGCTCCCGAAATGTGTTTTATGACAAAGGTGAAATTCTGCATGTATTCCACCCATTTTGCATGCTTCTGATTCAACTTATCCTGCTGACTCACGAATTGTAATGCGTGATTATCGCTGTACAAAACGAACTCCTTGGGTATCAGGTAGTGCCTCCACTTTTTTAATGCTTGTATGATGGCATAGAATTCCTTATCGTATGTGGAGTACTTTATCTTCGCATCATCCAGCTTCCCGCTGTAATACGCCACAGGTCTGTCATCCTGACTCAAGACCCCTCCAACAGCATACCCACTGGCATCACACTTTACCTGGAAGGTTTTCTGAAAATCAGGCAGCACTAACACTGGCTGCTCGGTGATCTTTTGCTTCAACAAATTGAAGCTTCTTTCAGCCTCCGCTATCCAATGGAAAACTTTATGCCGCTTCTTCACAGTGTCCATCATCACGGCGCTATTTCCACTAAAATTTTGAATAAATTTCCTGTAGAAGCTAGCCAAACCATGGAAGCTCCTTACCTCAAAAACATTCCTTCGTGATGGCCAATTCCTGATTACGTTCACCTTCTTAGGATCCATCTTCAATTCATTTGCCGAAATTACAAAACCCAGATATATGAGTTGTGTCTACATGAAGGAACACTTCTTCAAATTGATTAGCAGTTTCTCCTGTTGCAATATTCTCATCACAATGGCCAAATGCCTCAAGTGTTCAGCCTTGGTCTTGTTGAAAATCAGTATGTCGTCCAAGTATATGACCACAAATTTGCCAATGAATTCCCGTAGGACTTCATTCATCAGCCTCATAAAATTACTGGGTGCATTTGTCAGCCCAAATGGCATGACCAGCCATTCTTACAAACCCTCGTTTGTTTTGAATGTTGTTTTCCACTCATCTCCCTCTCTCATCCGGATCTGATGATATCCGCTCTTGAGGTCTATCTTTGAAAAATAGTTTGCCCCATTTAGGCAATCCATCAAGTCATCCATTCTCGGTAGTGGAAACCTATACCTGATGGTGATCTTATTTATGGCCCTGGAGTCTGTACACATTCTCCAGCCTCCATCCTTCTTCGGACTCAGCACTGTCAGAACAGCACACGGACTAAGACTCTCCCTCACCAGTCCTTTATCCTGCAGATCCTGAACCTGCCTTTTGACCTCCTCATTCTCCTGAGGTGTCAACCTGTACACTGCCTTGTTCAGCAAACTTGCTCTAGGTATGAGGTCAATGTGATTACTCACACTTCGCATCGGTGGCAACGAACGAGGTAGTTCGTCCACGATGATATCAGCAAACTCTCCCAGTAGTTGTTGAATCTCCTCTGGCAAGTCGTCCACTCTTGTGCTTGTCAGAACAACCCTCGGCTTCCTGACAACAAAGAATTGTGGATCCTCATCCTTCTCCAGCTCTGTGAGAAGCTCTTTCCCACTCATGAGAAGTATCGTGTTGGTTACTTCCGGCTCCACCTTCTTATCCTTCCCCAGAAGCAATGTATGTGTTCTTCCATCCTTCTCCAAGGTATATGTGTTCATTCTCCCGTCATGAACCACATTTCTGTCAAACTACCATGGTCTCCCCAATAAAACATGACAGACATCCATGGAAATGACATCACACAGGATCTCATCCCTATATTCACCCATTTTAAAATTAACCAAGCATTGTTTTGTAACACATACCTGGTGTCCTTTCTGCAGCCATGACACTTTGTATGGACTCGGGTGTCTGTGCGTCTCCAGCACCAATTTCTCCACCATCTCAGTCGAAACGAGATTGTCGGTGCTTCCGCTGTCCACTATGACCTTGCATTTCCAGCCCTTGGTCTTGCAAGTCGTCCGAAATAGTCTGCATCTTTGC
>JASDQU011441498.1:18086-30357 GCA_032191745.1 Picea mariana
TAATTGCTCCACGCGCTGGCTCGCTTGATGAATTGTGGATGCTCCTGCATCAATATGCATTGAGCAAAGTTAGTTTAATTTTACAAGAGTTTCAAGTAAATGTTGTACGATTTGATGAGTTGAAAGAAATGTATAAAAATGATGTACATTTTAAAGATGCTTATGCAACCTATGAGAATCCAATAAGCAGAGATAGTACTCCATGGTTATATTATATGATTCAAGAAGGATTATTGTTTAAAGGAAACAAATTATGCATTCCAAGATGTTCAATGAGGGAAAACTTATATTGAAGGAAAAGCACAGTGGTATATTAGCAAGACATTTTGGACAGGACAAAACATTTTCTCAACTAAGTACATTTTATTTATATCCTGGCATGCAGACTAATGTCAAAAAATTTGTTGAAAGATGCAGGGTTTGTCGGTATGCAAAAGGAAGGAGGAAAAATATTGGATTGTATCATTCGTTACCAATCCCATACTGACCATAGGACTCTGTAAGTATGGAATTTGTGTTAGGATTTTCAAGAACTCAGCAAGGTAATGATTCAATTTGTATGGTTGTTGATAGATTCTCAAAAATGGCACACTTTATAGCTTGTAAGAAGACCAATGATGCAACTCACATTGTAGATTTGTTCTTTAATGAAGTTGTTAGGTTGCATGGATTGCCAAAGAATATTGTTTATGACAGAGATACAAAATTTGTGGGTCATGTTTTGAGAACTTTGTGGAAAACATTAGGGGCCAATCTCAACTTTAGTTTAGCATACCACCCACAAACTGATGAGAAAACAGAGGTGGTAAATAGAAGTTTGGGAAATATTTGAAATGTTTGGTAAGTGAGCATCCTAAACAATGGGATCAGGTACTTGCACAATCATAGTTTGCATATAATGATTCACCTAATAGAAGCACATGATTAAGTCCATTTCATATTTTGTATGGAATACATCATAGAGGGATTTATGAGTTAAGAAATCTAGGAAAAAAAGAAATTAGAAGTGTTGATGGTGAAGACTTTGCAGTAAGCATGCAGGAATTGCAGGAAAGGGTCAAGCAACAACTACATGACAACAACAACAAGTACAAACAAAAGGAAAATTTAAAGAGAATACAAATGGATTTTGAAGTTGGATACTTGGTCATGGCACACCTAAAAATAGAAAGGTTTCCTAGGGGGGAATTTAACAAATTAAAACTTAAAAATATTGGGCCATGTAAAGTGTTGAGAAATTTTTCCTCAAATTGTTATGAAATATAACTTCCAAGTAACCTTGGAATTTCTCCAATTTTTAATGTATCAGATTTATACCCTTTCAAGGAACCAGAAGACATTTTCACAAATGCACCTAACAATGACAACATTCAGGCCATTGACTGGGAGAAACAACTACCTATAGCACAGCAGAAGTAGATTGAATCTATCTTGGACCAAAAGGTAGTAAATAAGAGAAGGGTTAAAGAGTACTTTCAGTACTTGATCAAGTGGAAAGGACAACCACTTGAAGATTCCATGTGGATGATAGCAATGGAAATATCTAAGTATGGTACAAGTATTGAAGAACTAATACAACAATCCCGAGAACAAGTATTTTCTTCCCGCGAGTCTGATGTAGGAGTATCTTCTAAAATAATCTAGTATTTGAGCTCTAAGGTCTTAGGAACTTTATGAGAGGAAGTTGGTTTCCCCATTCTAATTGTTTTAAATTATTTTGTAATGGTCTAGGGTGTTCGAGAAGAAGGAAGTTTTTCCATGAATGTAATAGGAGATGGAAGAGTTAAATAAATTAGGAATTATGTTTGGATTTGATCCTATCTTTTAGGATCAGAATCAGGTTGTTATAGGCTAAATAGAGTTTTTGTGTAATTTTGGTCAAATTCGGTCCTATCTCTGAGGATTGGATCGATATGGTCCTTATTTTATGAAAGTTTTGATAAGTGAGAACAGAGAGTGTGAGTGTGTGAGATGAGTTCAGAGTGAGTGTGTGAAATGTCCAGAGATTGGGAAGGAACTGAGCTTCCTGTGAAATTTTAATTCCTTCGGTTATTTGAATAAAGACAATTGTGAATTTGTGTTCATGTACATTTTGGATTGAGCCCATGTGTGTGTTTTTTTTAAGATTATGTGTAGAGACTCAAAGCACATCTGAATGAGATAAAGACTGTAGAACTTAAATTGAAATGAAAATAAGGGATGGTCAGGATTAAATCAGGGAAATTAAATCGACGACCTTAATTATTTCATCCATCGTTGCATCGGTGTTTTCTTATTTCTTGAATAGGATCAAAATCCCGAAGTTGCAAGGTATAAAAAAYGTGGCATAAGTGGAATGGCGAGGATAATCATTATAAGGAGGATAACAATTCATCTTCGATCATGATAGGATCGATGGTTATCATATGACATCATTGAATTATAAAAGGTGGTCCATAAGTCAATATTTAACCAGTGATTGGAGTGGTAGATGGACGATATAGGATTAGCGTGTATCAACAAGGTACAAGGAGTTTAACACAAGGAGGTCAGAGATCCCACAGGCTGGTGGCCTGAAATACTTGGCATCCATTTATTCGTTCACCTGGTTCCACACGCAATTCTGGTGTGGCCCATATTGGAAGAGTTGGACAATTGAGATTAAATCTTCAAATCCAAATATTAACGACACTCGTCAAAGTGTACCACATCCATCGATGAGTTTTGGTGTTGTAGGTTGTAAAAAGTTCCATCGTCGATAGACATCAAGTTTCGTGGTGGCCCATAATTTTTATTGAATTTTAATTAAGAACAATCAATGGTCCAGAAAGGATCTGAGATCCAGATCAATGATGGACATTATATCGCCCCATTGTGGTTGATCATTGATCAACTTCAGGATCAATGATCCAGATTGATTGCATACTTATGCACTTAAGCCTATCATTCTTAGCATATGGTCATATGATAAAGGAGTTTAGCACCCGAAATTAATCCCCTAATTCTAGCATATGGTCACATGGTGAAGGAAAATAGCATTAGCACATGTTGAGGTAAATTTGAATTTTATTTTAATTTGATTTTTTGTTAATTGATTTAGTTCTGTGCAGAAGATTTAGGAAGGTAGGAGAAAACCAGTCTGGATTGGTCATTAGAGGGCATCCTCTAATCCTGGGAAGGACTTTATTGGCCACTGCATATGCTTACATTGGCTATAGTCTAGGAAATATGACCATCTCCCACGAGACATCCACAAAACAATTAACCCTCTATCCTCCTGCCAAACCTAGCATTGACCTAGAAACACCACTTTGGGATGATGGAGAAGATAGTGACGAAGAAGGAGAATCCCATAAAGTCCTCTCTATATATCAATCTTATCCATAAAAGATAAAAAAAAGAGGATGATGCAATCAATGATTTTATACCTTTCACTTCCTCAGAAAACACACATATTCTTGAGCATGTGATGCAACCAGAGACATGAGATTCTCTAGCCTCAAAAAGCATCTCTCCCATAGAACACAAATCAAAACTAGAGAAAGATCAAGGATCCCTTAAAGAAACCATAGAAATCATCCTAGGGAAAACCTTGAAAATAAACCAGGGACCAAATCAACTACAAAAAGAATGATTGGTTAAAGTGCTACCCAATCACAGTGATGCCTTTGTCAGGAATTACTCTGACATGAAGGGAATCCATCATGACCTATACACACATCAAATATATATTAAGGAAGGATCCAAACCCATCCACCAACCCCAACATTGGATGAATCTGGCACCGAAAGACATAGTCAAAGGGGAGCTACAGAAATTGCTTACATCCAACGTCATCTACCCAATTTTTGATAGCCAATGGGTCTCCTCTCTAGTCATAGTACCAAAGAAAATGGTAAATGTAAAATGTGTGTCGACTATAGAGAACTCAAAAAAGAAATACACAAAGACCATTTCCCACTCCCATTCATTGACCAGGTCCTGGATACATTGTTCGGAAAGAAATACTTTTCTTTTCTTGATGGATTTAGTGGGTATAACCAGATCCAAATTACACATGAAGATCAAGACAAACAACATTCACATGTCCTTGGGAGACATTTTCCTATCATGTTCTACCATTCGGGTTATCCATCACCCCCGCCACCTTTCAATGAGTTGTGATTGGTATATTCTCCAATTGAATTCATGAATGTGTGGAAATATATACGGACTATTTCATGACATATGGGAATGCATTTAACAAGGCATTGGAAAACCTAGAGAAAACATTGATAAGGTGTAAAGAATCAAATGTTTCCCTCAGCAATGAAAAATGCTTGATGATGTTAACTTATGGAATTTTCCTAGGAGACCACATCTCATCCAAAGGTATCCAAGTAGATCCAGCAAAAATACAGATAATATAAAACTTCCAACTCCAACATTGCAAAAGAAAGTATGAAGTTTCTTGGGATATGTTGGTTATTACCGTTGATTCATTGAAAAAATTTCACAAATTGTTCATCCATTATTGTATTTACTTAACAAAGATACTAAGTTTGTATGGATAGGGACATGCTAGCATGCACTTGATAAACTAAAAATCAAAGTGTCTCAGGCTCCTATTTTAAGAGGGATCGATTGGTCCCTCCCATTTAATATTTCCACAGACGCATCAGACACCACCATTGGAGTCATTCTAGGACAACTAGAAGGAAAGGACCTGTATGTAATTTATTATGTCAACAATAATCTCTCACTCGAAGAATCATGCAATAAACAAGTTTGGGCATTGCATTACAGGATATCTAGTAATCTTGCATAGTGATCATGTTGTTATTAAGTATTTAATGAACAAACCAATAACCAATGGCATGGTCACTAGATGGTTGTTTCTATTACAGGAATTTGATATTACCATCTTAGATAAAGTAGGAAAAGATAATGTAGTTGATGAATTTCTTTATAGAATAACATCTAATGAAAATGAACCTCCAGTAGAATATTGTTTTGCAGATGAACATCTCTTTCCAGTATCTACTAACTTGCCATAGTTTACAAATATTGCTAAATTTTTGGCTATAGGAAAGCTCCCACATCATTTGAATCCCAAAGAGTGACAAATTATAGTTAGGAAAAGTGAAATGTTTTCATGGATTGATGGTTGTCTCTTTTATACTAGGCCTGATTTGATTATCAGACGATGTGTACGTGAAGATGAAGTCCATGAGATACTAAAATCCTATCATGATGGGCCATGTGGGGGGTATTTTGCTAATAAAATAACTAGGTACAATGCACTCCATTAGGGATATTATTGTCCCACTGTATTCATAGATACCAAAGAATAGGCGAAGAGGTGGGATAGATGTCAATGCATGGGTAGAACCGTACAAACAGATGAAATGTCACTACAATCGCAAATAGTGTTAGAACCTTTTAACAAATGGGACATTAATTTTTTGGGACAAATAAATCCCTCTTTCCGTCGGCACTCCTACATCCTCAACTATACAGACTGTGTCACAAAATGGATGGAAGAAAAATCACTTCTGACAACAATCGAACAGGAATTAGTCGATTTTCTCCATGAAGAGATCTTTATAAGGTTTGAGATACCACAAGAGATAGTGACCGACGAAGGAACTCAGTTCACATCACTGCTTGTCAGAGACCTAATGGAAAACTACAAGATCAAGCATAAAGTAAAAACACCATATCATCCACAGGAAAATGTACAATTAGAGGTTACTAATAAGATCCTTGAGACCATCATCACCAAAACCATTAGACTACACCTCAAAGATTGGGCTGATAAACTCCCTGAAGATTTATGGGTCTACAAAAAAAAAATGGAGAACTACTACAGGATGCACACCTTATGAGTTAGAATATGGAAAAAGAGTACTACTTCCCATTGAGACAGAAATCCAGACACTTTGGACAACAATACAACTTGGGTTGGACCTATCAGAAGCTTGGAAACAAAGACTACTTCAAATTAACAAGTTGGATGAACTACAACAAGATTCCCTACACCAAGCCACAGTGATACAGCATCAGAGGGCTAGGTGGCACTATAAGTTTATCAAGAAAATAAGTTCAATATTGGATATTGGGAATTACTATTTGATTCCAAGTTCAAGGATTTCAGGGGAAAATTTTGCACCAAATGGCTCTGTCCATATGAGATTGATAGAGTGTATAATAGTGGGGCCATCAAACTACGTACCATAGATGAAGACGGAATTCCTCTAATGGCTAATGGACATGGAATTCTCCTATATCATCAACCCATATCAAAGGAATCCTTTTTTAGGAAGATTTCAAATGGATGGCCTGACAATGATCTAGAATTCATTCAGGAAGAACAAATCTATGCTGGATAATTCTGTCTTCTTTTTTTAAAATGTGAAAACCAACCTAGCTAGTGCTTTAGAGAGAGAGAGAGAGAGATGATAAATTCATGGTTTGTGATGGTTATGTCAGAATCCTTATCAACAAACTTTATTAAAGCCTTATTTGTTCTAATAATCTTTTTTTCGGGGTATGCAATGGAGAAAAATGTTGGTGCAACTCTATTTTCTGAAACTCCTATTACTGCAAAATCCTTTACTACAATTCATGTTTTTGAAACTCTTGTTGTTGCAACTCCCTTTTTCGTAAACTCCTTTGTTGCAATCCACATTATTGCAATCCACATTGTTGCAACTCTACTTACAGCTTTACTTTATTTCTACAAATCTTGTCCACACCTCTCGTCCACACCAACAAAGTTGCAATTCCCATCTACACCATTGAGGCCACAACACCCATTTCTACAACTATCATCGTTGCAACTCTCAGTGTCATAGCTCTGTCGTCGTAACTCACGTTGTTTCAACTCTACTTACAACTTCCACTTTATGCATGTTTTTGTTACTACACTTCTGGTGGACAAAATAAGAAACATCGATGTTGAAATTCCAGTTAAGCTTGTTGATGTGACTCTATTTTATTCATCGCAACTTCGTTAGCATTGTTCTCATATAGCCACTCGAGGTAAGAAGAGGCAAGTATGAGTTCCAATAAGAATATGTGATTATAGTTTTAAATGGAATTTATTCTATTAATCATTCCACTATAACTGCCACCTTACACCATCATTTCCATATATGAGACCTTGTACTCTCATTACCATATCTACCAATGTTATTATCACAATTAAAAATTCCCCACTTGATTAACATCCATCTCTTGTGCGATCACAAGAAATTAGAGTTAGCAGAAACAAGGAACCATGGGGGGCTCATTGATGTGTAGGGAATCTATGGAAGCATTGTTACTTTAGGCCTATGACCACATTAGGGAAATTTTGCAACAAGTTGGTTGGATGGAATATGAGAAACACCTACATGGGTATGATGATGAAGTAGCTCTCGAATTCACTTTGAATTTCAGAGATGAACACTCCACAGTAGTAGGTGCTCAAGCAGAATTCATTGAGGAGACAGTGGCAGAAGCCACAGGATAACCATGAACAAATGAGAGATGGTACACCACAAGGACCTCCTAGCTTGAAATCATGAGGCAATTCCTTGAGCCTTGAGAGGCCTTAGTGAAGAAAGTAATAGGATTCGAAATATGGTCCTTGCCATACCCTTAGAAAGACGTGGCTATATATGTGCAACGATATTTCACCTATGAATATTGATACATGTCCATCTATTTCCAATATATCTAACTTTTGGATCATCTCTGACATAACCAACCCATTAATATGTCATACTTCATGTTCAAGATGTTGCAGACAATGAAAACACTTGTGCAAAGGGAAAATAACTCCAAGGACGTTGTCTCACACCATGTCCTTATCAAGATATTGGTGGAATCTGCCTTGCATAGGGAAGGCCGCACTTGGAATAATATTGTTTGACCACTCGTTATACTTTCCAAGGATGCAATGGCAGCAATTAAGGCATCCCAACAAGCAGTGGTTGCACTTCTAGCACCAGAAGAGGCCACGGCTGCAAATCCATTGCCAAGTAAGAGTGTTTTGGATACAATAACCCCATATGCTATCACTCCTCAACTAAATAAACCCATAAGGACAACTAGGGCAAGGGGCCATCATGTTGCAACTCTGACAAAAGAAATCCATGACAGTGATGTTGAGGTGACCTCCAACAAACCCCCTATAAAGAGAGTCAGAGGGTTCAAAAAGAGGCAACCTAATGTTCCGAAGAAAACAAGAACAAGACACATGGATGTAACTTAGCACAAATGATGAAAATATGATTTGGAAGAACAAGCATAGAAGGATGATCGGGAAGAAGATGAAGTAATGGAGATAAAACCCTCCACTGACACACAAGAACTAACCAAGGTAACCAACCTAGAAGTTGATGAGGCCTTTACTGACACACAAGAACTAGCAAAAGGAACTATTAGAGAAGGGTTTATCACCCTCCTTGAGGCATATGTAGACTAAGAAAAATGAGAATCAAAATCCCCTATTGTCCTACAAGAACCAATGGGGAGCCCTTTTGAAGAACAAATTGCATGATAGGAAAAGAATCCAACACAAAAGAAAGAGGAACATGAGGTAGAGGATCTTGTTGTTAAACAAGAACCTGTAGAGACCACTCCTCATGAACACTTTGCTAAGCCTCAAGAATCACACACAAAGGAACTAGAGCATTATGCCAGTTCACGAGAAAAACATGAGCCAGAAACAGAGGCTCTTGTTGACCCACGAGAACCAACAAGAAGAACTTATGGGGAAAATATTACTAATCCACGGACTCCTCCATAAGAATCAGAGGCTCTTGCTGACCCAAAAGAACTAGCAAGTATCACTCTTGAGGATACAAGTGTCAATCCAAAAGAGAAAGAGGAATTAGAACCAGAGGTCCTTACTAACCCAGAAGAACCAGTAGGTGACACTCTTGGGGAACAACTTTCCAACTCATGGGAATTAGACAAAGAAGAACTATAAGCAAAAGATCTTAATGATCCACCAAGAAAAAAAATTGGAGACAAGTCTACTAATGCACATGAATCAGGAAAACAAGAACCAAAAATAGAGAGTATTGATCCTGATAGGAAAGTTACTACTACATCCTGGGTAATCATTCCACACTCCTTACCTATTTATCCATGTTTGGTAAAACAAAATAGAATGTTTAGAATGAAGAATTGGAAACTACAACTCAACCTAAAAATGTTGAAGGATGAGCTTGATGAACAAATGGAATCTAATAAATCAGGTTTCCCTGCAGCAAGTCCTCTTGTTGCAGGGGAACCCTTCATCATATTACAAGAAACATAACAAATTAAGGAAACAAGGGAAGTAGTTGTTTAGGACACACACTTTATGTTAATTGATGAGGCCACTCAGACGGAAACAAAGAAAGAACCAGCAGAAGACAGAGGAGTTACAGTAGGGCATGACACCAATGAAAAGGAGGTAGATTGTAGTGTCAGTGACCTCCATGGACACCCCAATTTCTCTAACTGTGAGTGATTGTTGGTTGCATAGGAACATGCAACAATTTTGGGCTGGGGGAGATGTCGGGTGCCTAAACTAGAATACTTTTAGCACCTGTCTAGTACCTTTTTCCTTATCATTTTCCACTGATCATTCCCTTTTTGATACCTTCCTTGTCCAGGTTTGTCTCACTTTTCACCAAGGTATGAATGTTTCCCCATATGTCATTTTTATTCTATTCTTACCTATTTCTTAAGGAACCTATTACTTTCATGCTCTAACACTGCTTGCTATACAAGATAAATTACAGTGGTTACCTTACAATATCTATAGCTCCTTAGAGTAGTTGCAACTCCTTACAGTGGTTTCAATTCCTCTCCATTGTTGCAACTCTGAGCACAATACAACTACTGCAACTCCGAGTATGATATTGTTATTGCAACTCTGAGTATGATATCATTGTTGCAACTACGAGTATAAAGTCCACCAGTACAGCAGTCAATATTACAATGGACAATTAGGGAATGTTCCTCACATAGGAAGGTGACAAGAGGCAAGTGGACAACCAAAAGGAAGTTAGTTCATTTACTAATTGTCGCTCAGTTGTTCCAAGTCTGCACATGCCCGATATTTACTAAAATTTGGCAATACCAATGTAAATGGATGAATAGCCTAATTCTCATGGTTGTCCATCCATCCTTTTGTGTTATTTTATAAATTAGTTGTACTATGTAAGAACCCCATCTTCCCTGGATCTTGGGAGAATTATTTTGGCGATAACATTTGACCGATATTGTAAATTTCATACTTCTACAATATAATTCATTTTCTTCTCCTATTCCTGTGATGGTGTGTTGAGTACTCGTGTTGTTTTGATTTTGTGGCCCAGTGCCTTTTCTAAGGGGTTAAGGCCCCCTTCTTAGTCAAGTACTTCCTATAACATTAGGAATGGGATATAGCATTTCAATTATGTTCATTTAATTTTGTAGTTATTTTATTTCTTAATTTGCTACAATTTCAGATTTCGTAGAACATTTAATTGCAATTCAGGCATAATTACTATTTATTTCCCTTGTATCGTGAGTCATGCAATCTTAAGTTGCAACTCAGTGTCGATTCGATTTCTGTAAGTTTATAATTGCAAATGGTTTCACAACTCCCATCACTACAACTCATGTTGTTCTAGATTTTGTGTTGTAGCTCCATTGTTGCAACTCACATCAGTGTAATTTTGTGTTGCAGCTTTGTTGTTGCAACTCGGATCAGTGTAATTTTGTGTTGCATCTCCTTTACTATATTTTGTTTTCTCTTATATTTATGACAATTGTATTCCTCAATAGCTTGGGATTGATATTATTGGTTTTGTAAATTAACATTGGAAGTATGAATGCATAATTGTTACAATAAGACAAGATCGCCATTTTACTTGAGAAAGTCACCATTAGATGTTAGAATAAAATTACTTTCTGCAAGTATGTTTTCCTTTACGCGTGTCACACACCCACTACGGCATAATAAATTTTTTGCCTATTCTCGAAGGACAGAATCCCCGGAATCCTACGGGGCTTAGCACAGGCTAGCTCTTCCCTTTTTCCCACCTCTGTGTGATCGTTGATCATGATCACAGGCCAAACAACTAGGCGCCTTTTTGCATTTCGTGACTCAGCGGTATAAGCGAGTCAAGTCTTTCGACTCTGCAAACCCCAAAATGCCGAAATCCTAAAGAGGCTTCGATCAGCAATTAGCCCCCTGGGCTATGCCTTGGTCCATATGACCACTTCTCATAAGACCGCAGTCTTATTCCCTTCAGGACTTATCAATACGAGAGTCTGACCTCTTATCAACGGGACTTCTGAATTCCCAATTTTCGATTTCCCGAAATGGCCTTTGTCACATTATCCCTCCTGGCTATGCCCTGATCTAGGTGACCATTCCTCATAAGACCTCCATCCTATTTCCTTTTGGATTTTATGAATATGAGAGCCCGACCTCTTGTCAACGGGACTCCCAAAATCCCGATTTACGAAATCCTGATGGACTCTTCCTTTCGGGACTCTCCCGAAATCCTGGATTGCTACCATGTGTCCTCCCTCAGATGGACAGTCCTCGTTGTTCCACGATTTCATGACTTGCAACCCCTAGTGACACAGATCCTCTGTTAATTTGAATCCCCGATCCAGATTATTTCGGGACTTCGCCAGGTGCGAAGTCAAAATACTCACCTTCCTCTTTTGTTTCCCGATGTCCGAATCCCCGAAATAGGTGATCTCGCAATGCATGTCCTCCCTTAATCGACCGGTCCATATCTATTTCGGGACTTCCACCATGGAGTGTCCTGATCTCTTATCTTCGAGACTTCTAAAATCCTAAAGTCCGAAATCCCGATACCAACTCCTCTTTCGGGACTTTCGCCTCTGTTCACGAGAGCTTAACCCTCATGCATCTCCTGACAGATCCAATGTCTGTCGGGTTTTTCTAACTAAGATATGATGGTTTAGATCTGTCCCATGCTTTTCACTCTCCCACTGCTCCCTGGATGTGGAAAAGCCAATGGTCCAGATACTCCCATGGACCTTGGGGATCTACGGTCCCGATTTCTTCGCTACTCACGAAGATAAAGGAAAAGGGTTAAGGCATTTAATGCCCTCGTTTCTTCCTCCAATCTAACGGTCGTGAATGACCACAGATCTTCTGACAGGATCTCGTCTGTCGATCGATACTTATACCTACGTTGTCGTCTTAGGATTTCAAGAGGATCATTCTTCCTCGTACAGGGTTTCTAAGACTTGTGCCTTCAAATCCTTTTCCAAGTTCTTGGTGATCTTTCCAAGAAGGGTGTCT
>JASDQU011441499.1:9495-23594 GCA_032191745.1 Picea mariana
AAATGGGTGAATCTCCATGACACATGGGAGAGTGTGAAGGCTATTTTATCAATAACATGATATGCATATATATGTTTTTGGCGAATCTTTCACCAAAAATATAATCTTGTAAAATTTGGGTGAATCTTTCACGAAATTATAAAATCTTGTGAAATTGTGGCGAATTTTCACATAATTATAAAACCTTTTAAAAGTCTTGGAGAGTATTTTAAAAGTCTATTAATTTAAATAAATTCAAATTAATTTTCGATCTTGGGAGTATTCCAAGAAAATATGATGCTGAAACACCAAGCTAAAACACACTCCACGCCAGGGATGATTTTAAGGATGGAAATTTATATTAAAATGTAGAAACCTTGGCGAATCTTACTAATCCTTCATATGCCAACTATAAATGATTAGCGATATTTTTGTAAAAATATTCAAATTTCTAAGGATTTTATATAGTTTTTATAAAATTTTGGCGATTTTTAAGGTAAAATAATTTTATCCTATAGAATTTGGGCGAATCATTTTTAAAATAGCGAATCTCATTTTTGGAAAAAGCATGGAAAATTAGCCCATGAGCGAAATTCAGCCCCTAAAATCATCCCTGCTCCACGCATGAAGAACAATATGCAAAATTAATAAGAATTTTTAATGAATGTAGATATGCTGGTGCTGAACACCATGCTGAAACACCATACTGAAACATGCATGAAAAAGACTATGTTAATATACTCAAGTGTGACATTGTTGGGTGCTAAAATTGCCTCTTTTTCCTTATCATTTCCATGCCATTTTCATCTCATTCTCTTGTATTAATTCATCCCTATTGTTTACATTTCCTATGAGAACATTAATCCTAGAGTAGGTACAATTCATTATTCATTCAACATTGTGTTATGTTAAAGCTTAATTCATACTTTATTTGTAAACTAGGATGATGTTTCCTTAGTCCTAATTTGAGTAATTACATAGTCATACCTGTAAACCATGAAGATGCACATATATGAAATATGTCAGTGATGGAAAACTTGGCTCGGGATGAAACATGCTCCATGCACAAAAAAAACTATTTAAAATTAATAAGAATGAATGCAGATATGCTAGTGTTGAAACACCTGGCTGAAACATGTTGCACGCATGAAGAAGACTATGCATAATTAATAAAAATGTTCAATGAATGTAGATATGTTGGTGCTGAAACACCATGCTCAAACACCGTGCTGAAACACACACGAATAAGAGTATGTTAATATACTCAAGTGACAAAGTGAGACATTGTTGGGTTCTAAAATTGCCCCTTTTTCCTTATCATTTCCATGCCATTTTCATCTCATTCTCTTGTATTAATTCATCCCTATTGTTTACATTTCCTATGAGAACATCAATTCTAGAGCAGGTACAATTCATTATTCATTCAACATTGTGTTATGTTAAAATTTAATTCAGAGTTAAGTTGTAAACTAGGATGATGTTTCCTTAGTCCTAATTTGAGTAATTACATAGTCATACCTGTAAACCATGGAGATGTACATATATGCAGGTATGCTGGTGCTAAAAAACCGTGTTGAAACACCTGGCTGAAACACGCTGCATGCACGAAGAAGACTATGAAGAATTAATAAGAATGAATGAAGATATGTTGGTGCTGAAACATGCACGAATAAGACTATGGGCCATGGCCCCACCAATTCCATCATATCCATCTGGTAGAGTTACTCGACCATTTTCATCTGTGGCCATCAATAATAAGTATCTATTAATGGAAGGAACTGAATCATTGATAAGTTGAACGTAATTTCCACCTCAGATAATAGATTTTGCTTGTCGATGGTCATCGGTTAGTGCCCGCATGTATGCGTTTGTGGTTTTAACTTGGAAGCCTACAGGAATGCCTAGTCACTATGACATTTGATGTGTTTGACGTGATACTGTGAAATAATGATTGTTCCACACTCTTCCACATCACCAACAAAGGGCCAATACCATCAGTTCAAGTTGGGGGGTATCTCATCATCCCTGAATAAATTAACCAACCACCCTCATAAACCTTCAATCAACATGGTCTTCAGGTTGATTTTTCCCATGAAATTCGAATCACCACCACCTTTCCAAAAATACCAACAAATATCCTTCCATTGTTCCTGTGCACTCATTCATGTTGAAGCTTCTGGGTTTGTGTTGGGAATTTTGAACCTGAAACTCCTTTGCAATACTGTAACACCTAATTACACAGAAGAACGTTCAACATGGGAGGATTTGCAATCTGTCATGAACTAGTAACCATCGACGCCCTACGTCAGTGCCTAGAAGTCTACGGAATATTTGAAGACGCAGGGTGGGTAGCATATTTCGAGTGGTTAGATGGGTTTGATAGTGATATTTCCATAGAATTCTTCTGGAATTTAACAAGAACCCATTCACATGTTACAGATTTGGATATTAGTGTAACAGAGGCGGTTATATACTCTCTTATGGGGCTTCTGAGCATTGGAAAAAAAATGGTTTGGACAAAGGAAAACTATTTCTAATGCAAAGACCAATTTCTTGGAGGAAGGAGAGAAAGTGCAACCTAGAGGACATGGCACAACAATAGAGTCTTTACCTCAACCTTGGGACCAGGTTGCTATTTTATTGAAGAAATATATTACATGTGAAGGTAGGTACAAGATTGTTTACACATATGATTTTGTTCTTTTGTCATACCTTCGTCGTGGCTCATTGATAAATATGACTTATTATCTATTAGAATATTTTCATAATATGACACATTATGTAAGACAATCTTGTTTTCCCCAAGGTTTTGTCACACACCATTGTCTGATAAAATTAATAGTGTTGAGAGCCTTGGAACTACAAAACCATACATGGGCTCAATTCATTGCCAGGGGAGCAGTAGAAGTTGATGAAAATGATGACAATGAATCATAAGAGGAGGTAGGAAGTAGTGACAAGAGTATTTTAGACAAGGTAAAGAGAGGAAAAATAAGGAATTAATGAATATTTGGGACAAGATCATGTTGTTGGAGAACTAGGACAGGATAGTGGTGATGTAGAAATGAGGGATATCCCTGAAGTTGTGATTGCATAATATGTACATATGGAAGATTTTGGAGTGTAGATGGAGGAATATCTGCACCCAAGCCCTGAAAAACCACCTACCATTATAGCAGAGAAAAATGAGCAGCTGATAGAGGAGAATCAACCAACACAACACGAAGGATGGGTTACAGAAAAAGAACCAAGTGTGGAAGACCCCATGGAAAAAGTGAGGGATGGATCAGATATAGACATTGCTTATGGAGATATAGTGAAGGACTTAATTGTGGAGAGGTCACCATCACCTGAAAGGGCATAAAATCCACCAGAACAGATTCGGGAGGTTGAAACAATGATTCAAAGTGAGAATGTAATTGAGTTGTAGGAAGAATCATCTACCTTGAATGATGATTATTTCTAGGTTTCCACTGATTATGAAGTCGAAATTGTCTTAGAGAAACCTCCGCAAATAGTGCCAAAGATATTAAGGAGGAAGTGGCCATTGCCAATGTTTCCATCAACTTTCCTAAGTACAAGGAGAAGAAACAGGGTTGTTGTCACAACAAAAACAACTAAACTGAAAATGGCAGAAATTGAGATACATGTATTGCGTCCTCTTTCACCCATTGTTACACAAGAACCACTGGGTGATGAACAACAACAAGAATTTGTCGCTGTAACATAAGAACCAATTGACAACCTGGGCCCAAATCAAAGCAATGTTGGAACACAAGAACCTTCTGTTGAAAGAGGTAAGATTCAGATTCATTCCCTTTTAATTGAGAATGATCAATTGAAAAGATAATTTCAGAGGCTTATAGGGGAATTGGAAATTCTAAAAGTAGAAAACGAAGCCCAAAGGCCTCTACCTTATGATTTGGATTTATTAGTGCAAGCAACCCATCTTTTAGGAGGGAAGACTGTGCCATCAGAGAAGGCTGAAACACATGAAACATTTAAGGAATATTTGTGTCCTGAGTGTGGGGATATTTATAGATTGGATAGGTATGAGGTGACCCTTCTTGAGCCCTCAGCTTTGGGACTAATCAGAAGATAGGAAGATCTGGCTGAGGTAGCATAGAGAAAGAAAACCATTTCCACAAAAGAACCAATGGCTAAGGAAGAAGAAAAGAAGACTGCGGAAACACATGAGAATGCCACTGTAACACAAGAACCAATGGTACCTGATTTAAATATGTAGTCTAAAAAGGATATACAATAAGTTGTCATTATAACACAAGAACTAGTGATGGCTAAGAATGTTGAACCAACCCATCTTGAGAGTACCACTGCTACACAAGAACCATTGGTACCTAATTAAAATCAACAATCTGATTAGGCCACGAAAGAAGAAACTGTCACACAAGAACCAGTGGTTGAGGAAGAGGGATTACCACAACCAGATTAGTAACTGTTACACAAGAACCAGTGACACAAGCTCAAATTCCTCTAGAAATCAGTGATGAGGATGAACAATAAGTTGACCATCATGACACAGAAGATAATACTATATTTTTATTGGCACCAATTAATAAATGGAAGCAACAAGTTTCCATGTTTGGAGAAGGAATGATTCATGTGCCAGCCGACAGAAAGACAATACATGACCTTAGGGACAAATACACTGAATTTTTTATGTCTCGAAAATTTAAATGGGAAGAAATGAACAAGGAATTTGGAGGGTTGAAGAGGTTGCAAGCTAAGTGCTAGATTCTACAACAAGATAAAAATCAAATATATTTGTTAGCAGAAGAGTTGTTGAGTTGTAGAATCCCTTCTCCCTCATACCTAGTATTCCTTCATGAACAATTAACTCTTTTTAAGCTTAAAGCTATTAAGGAAGGAAGACCTTATAAAATGATTAGTGCCTGTGAGTTTTTAGAAACTTTTTCCTAGAGTGATTTCTCAGATCAACATTTCTTGTGTGAGCTTTATTTGCGTGAACATGCCTACCTATTGGATATAAAATTTAATCATGCTACCTATGTAGGAGATGTGCAATTGAGATCCTTCACGTCTTTTGTGAACAATCAGGAAAAATGGTGGAATGCCTTCCACACAATCCAAAAGAATGAAGGAGAAGAAACATTATGGATTAGGGGTGAACCCCATACTCTTGTTACTGTTTTTAATATACATCAGCATCTACTCTCTTCATCTTACAAGACTAGAAAGGTGACATACCTTCAAAGGTTTTTCATAGATTCTTGTGTTAAAAAATTAATGATCGAAAACTATTTTCATTGGAAGGTAGCATATTTAGATGGGAAGAATCCTCTCTGGCCTTGAGGACCTAGGATCCCTACAGTCATGACAATTTTACCTATGCTCTATCTCGGGGTCCTATCTATATTGAGTGCATTCAGACTTGTGTTCCACAATGGTTGGGGCTTAAAATTCATTTCCCTCTTATTTGGCTGCCAACAAAGAAGTATCAACATAAGTACAAATTGACTAAGAATACTGAAAGGGAATGCTGGGAAGAAGTGCTTTATTCTAGGGGAATTTAGAAGAGAATGTTGCATCATCCTACAATATTTCTAATTTAAATTGGAAACGTTCATGCCCCGACTCAGACTCCGATTATGAGAGAGTGAACTTTGAAGTTGCATGGGGACATGCAATGGTGTAGATGGGGGGAGATGTTGGGTGCTAGTCCTTGTTTTTCCATTGAGCACTAGAGAATTAACATTGTATCTTGAAATTTAATCTCTTAATAAGAAGTGGCAATGTTCAACTGAATTTCTGTTAGTGATTAATTCTTTTTGCTGTGCTTTATTTCCTTTGAAATAACCAAACTATATTACAAATCATTTCAATGATTCATAAAAATTTTAGTGAGAGGCTACATGTAATTTTTTTTTTCATGATATTAAAATTATAAATGCATTAGAGGAATGTTGGTCTCATTGGAAATAGATGTCCTACGATGACTATGTAGGAATCCAGTAGGCCAGTACATAGACCATTTTTCTCTTCTCTTATAAACTCATGGCTCATTCCTTTTATGAATACAAACATGTCTTCTCAAATAAAATATAAATAAACATAATATATTCTAAATAAACCAATCAAGCTACTACAAATGGTTCAAGCTTCAGTCAAGCATCAAATGAGAACTATAAACTTTCAAGGGACTAACACAATATTTAATCAAAATAAAACCAAACTTTCAAAGTTGAAAAAATGGTCCAAATGCAAAAAACAAACAAACCATTAAAATGTTCCAAGATATCAAAGTTACAAATCCAGGAAGTTTCATGCACTTGAGTCTTGAATGAGCCCATTCTTTCTTAGAAGTTAGTGAAAGTCATGTTAATTAGTTATTTATCCTTTAATACTAGGACACTATCTAGTTGAAGAGATAGGTCTCAAGTTTCAACTTCATCAAATGCCAGCTTCATTTCCTGTCATAGATAGAAAAAATAGAATGTCTTAGTTAACTATCAAACCATCAAACTTAAAATAGCTTGGATAAAATAGATGTAGCTTGAATGTTACACTATTTAAAATAAAATATAGAACCTATTTTTACCTTAAATGCAATCTTAAATTTACAGATGGTAATCTTGCTCCCATAAAGAATTAGCTTTTTCCAATGTACTCCAAAAACAGAGGAACAATTAAGTCAATAAACTAACAAGAATCACATCACAATGCACATGTTCCATTCCATTCGTTATTTCTACAACTCCAATCATCAATGGAACACGTAATTCAAAATAAGAGTCCCCTCATGTATATTGGTTTAGATAGAATCTTGGGGTATATTAATATCCCAGTTCACATCAACATGTCGACCCTCATTTTCTATATTATGAAAAGGAAACTCCATAGATGAACTATTATTATGACCCTCCAAAATGTTATCTTATATATCAAGTTCATTAGAGGAATTTGTTGTGTTGTATTCTCCCCTTCTATCACAATCTAATCACTAAAGAGCTAGTTCTCTATTGAATGGAAATTTTTTTATGTTATACTTTGTTACATATAATATTAAACATGTATCCATATGTTTATCAAGATTGTTCCTCAACTTTGACTTCAATAATGATAGTTCACTAAACATTCTCTCATCCTCCACTGATCCCAAAATCATGGTTTGACATAAATCTACTAATTTGAAATATTCTAACATGTTTTCTTCTAGGTATTGGATTTCACCTAATTTAGTCCATAATTTTTTTATTGCACCATGTTCTATAGGCTTCTCCAAACCACAATATTCAGCTAACATTGTTTGACCAAAAATGTTGGCTTGTTGATACAAATTTGATGAATCTAATACACCTTCAATCTCTTCTCCTTGTACATTGTGATTCTTGTCAAATTGGTGCACTAAAATTTTTAATTTTGCTAAAAATTCAACTCTTTTAGCCTCTATATTGTGTTCAGGGTTCCAATGTTGAGGGTATACCATAGACATGGCCTCCAATAATTCATCTTGAGGAAATCGTTCCCTTATCTTTGATGCTAGTGATTTTTCAATTTATATCAAGTTGCACTTCACTGAAATCACAACATTGTTGAATTGGTCTCTTGACACATGGAACTCTTCAGTGATTCATCCCATATTTCTAACATAATGAAATGGAACCATATACCCGCACACTACCATACACAGTATTCCTTTTCCATCAAACTTCAAATAATTTTCAATGTTTTCTATATCTATGATAGTAGTCGAACCTTTAAATGTTGGACCTGTGAAAGATGCTGGCATTGTATACAAATTATACAATTGAAGACATACTAATTTTCTTGTATGTATGTATTATGAAATATACATTTTTCATCTCTGATAAATTTTCACAAGGACATTCATTTCATAAAGGATTTGAATAATTCCAACCAATGTTAATAATGTCTCTATATCAGTTAATCGAAAGAGAAGATCTTAAGCTTTGTCTACACTAAAGAGATGTTCATACATCACCCCTACTAAGCATTGGTACTCACTAAATAGTCTAAGTTGGTCCATTCAATGAGATCCATATTGTATCAACATATTTTAGTATCTTTTTTCCATCTATAACACCCTCAACAAATTGTTGAAACTCTTTAAATCGCTTGGGACTAAGACAAAAGTGTGCATGAGTTTCACGTACAAGATCTTCAACTTTTGAAACTAGTGGAAAGTTGCTTACTATTTTAAATGCAATATTCATTCTATGAGACATACAATGAATACTAATCATAAATGGTGAAGTTGATAGTTGTAGTTTGACACAAAGGCCATTCCTTTTCCCTTGCATGACTGTTGCTCCATCTGCTCCGACACATGCCAACTTTTTCACAATCGCTAAATGATCCATATCACCAATTTCTTTCAAAGTCTTGATGACAAGTTCATAAATATTTTTAGTTGTAATTCTCCCACATTTTATGAATCCCAAGTAAATATGAATTCCTTACATGATCATTAACCATATAAATGCTCATGCATATCCATGAAGTATTATTAATAGTTGTAACTTCATCCAAAGACAATGAAAAAAACCTAGCATTTGCAATATTCTCTTTCAAATCATCCTTTTCTACTTGAGCTATATATTTTGACCATTCCCAACCACTCGTTACTGACCAATGAGAAGATGAAAAATTTGACACTTCAATAAAAGATATAAAGTTCTTGTAATCTGGAAAATCTGTCATAGGACGACCTCTAGATAAGATGTGAAATACAGTTCTTAATTGCATCGTCTTGGATAACAAATTTATTTCCATCTTCTTTTCAAATAGATATGCAATGGTTCCTCCACTTGCCTCGAGTTTTCTCTTAATGATTAAGTATTTATTATATTCATCTTCATATCAGGGATGATTTTAAGAATGGAAATTTATTTTAAAATGTAGAAACCTTGGCGAATCTTACTAATCCTTCATATGCCAACTATAAAATGTTAGGCAATATTTTTGTAAAAATATTTAAATTTCTAAGGATTTTATATAGTTTTTATAATTGTTTGGCGATTTTTTAGGTAAATTTTTTTATCCAATAGAAATTGGGCAAATCATTTTTAGAACAACAAATATTGTGTTGGGAAAAACCTTGGAAAATTATCCCATGAGTGAAATTTATCCCCTAAAAACATTCCTGCTTCATATTTGACATGTCGACATTCCTCAGAAGATTTCTATTTGATAACAGATTTCTCCTTGCCATTTACAATTTCGTTATCATACACATTTCCTGCATGCTTATCTATTGTATCTAACTTCATCTGCAATTTTACTATCTTTCCAAGTTTCCAACTACATATAATGCATATAACCTTTGGTCGAGGAATAATGGCTCGCCTGAGTCAAGAGGGAGAGGTACGGAGTGCTCGACCAAAGGGAGAGGAAGAATTTTGAGACCCAATCCGATTGGAATTATCTCCCTATGTCCCATTGGCCTTTTTTCCTTTTATGTGATTGTAAATGGTTTGTGTTGCCTTCCAAGGAAAAAACTTCAACATTGTTATTGTCAATTTCTGGTGAAAGCATCTCAATTTTATCACTAGACGAACCTATTTCATCATCTATTATATGGATATTAGATGCATTCTCATAAGAGTTGACATATCTTTGAATTTCACTGATGGGTTGTTCAAAAGAGCTTGAATCATGAAGAGAATCTGGGTTCTTGGATTGAGGCTTTTGAAAGTAAGAAAATACATCCCTCTGTTTTGATGTTTTCTTTCCATGATTGTTGTTTGACATCTCACTGATATTTTCACAATTAGAATTTCAAATCGATCTAGAAACCAAAAGTGAAACCTGCATGAGAAAAATAATATAAAATTAGTCATCCATTTGGAAAGTCAACACAAATGAAAGAGATATATAAATTTTAAGAACTCAATTCTTCTAAACAAGTTACAAAACCAACAATACTTATCTAAAAATAAATCACTTCAACATACAGAGTATACAAAACTACTAATCTACTCCAATCACTAATTCACTAACCCAAACAATCACTCGTCATGACCTAAAGCCTCTGCTATCATGGAGGGTCGAGGTTGGGTAGTGAGTGGGCTCTATCAGTGACCAGAATGACACTTGTGCATAGAAACAAAATCAATGAGCATTGGGAAATAGGGTGACGAAACATCGTGTTTCAACACCAACTTGTGAGAATAATATAAAACCGCCATTAGCTAAAAAAAATAAACATAGAACTACTAATCTACTCCAATCACTAACCTAAACAATCACTTTTCATGACTTGAAGCCTCTTCTATCCTTGAGGCTAGGTGGGCTCTATCACTGATCATGATAACACTTGTGAGTGGAAACACACAAACAATGGCCATTGGGAAAACAGTGTTGAAACACCGTGTTTCAACACCAACTTGTGAGAATGATTTAAAAACAACCAGGTAATTTATCCAAACTGTGGGTAAGCTCAAAACATTAAACACAAAATCACTGATCTACTCCAATCACTAACCCAAACAATCACTCATCATGACATGACGCCTCTGCTATCCTGGAGGCTAGGTGGGCTCTATCATTGATCAAGATGACACTTGTGTGACGTGCGTGGAAACACATAAGCAATGAGAATGTGTTGAAACACTTTGTTTCAACACCATCTTGTGAGAATGAATTAAAAACGTCGTCGCCCAAGTAATTTAATAATTTATCCAAACTATACAGTGTAGTTTCTGAGTAAGATAAAAAAGCTGAAACACAAAACTACTAATCTACTCCAATTGGAAATCACTAACCCAAAAAATCACTCATGATAACCTGAAGCCTCTGCTATCCTAGAGGCTGGGTGGGGCTGTGGGATCTATCATTGATCAAGATGACACTTGTGCGATGTGCATGGAAAAAAAACAAGAAATGAGCATTGGGAAAACAATGTCGAAACACTGTGTTTCAACACCATCTTGTGAGAATGATTTAAAAACACCTAGGTAATTTATCCAAATTGTACGTAAGCTCAAAAACTTAAACACATTACACAGAGCTACTAATCTACTCTAATCAATAACCCAAACAATCACTCTTCATAACCTAAAGCCTACTGCCTCTACTATCCTAGAGGTTGGGTGGGTTGTATCAGTGATCAGGATAATCCATACTAAGTCATGACGAATAATCCTTACTAGTAATATAATATGCACTAAATGAAAGCCATGTTAGAACGTTTTAGAAATTCACTGCGGAGACAGGTTCCCATGAAAATATTTTAAATAAAATCGGTTGATGAGTCAGAGGGCACCTGTCAAAAACTTCATTTTGGATTACATGTGGCACTCTTTTTGGGCATTTTTGTCAAATCATTCGCATTTTTTTAGGTGACACGTGTCACTCACCTTTTTCATGAAAATTCATCTAAATTGACGTCATCACTCCCACATCTGAGTCCAGAAAATTGTTCTCCGGGAGATTCAGATAAATCAAAGAACATGTTCAAAAATGCCAGAGCACCGAAATACGGAAGCACTTGTGATCATGATAAATAAGATAGTGAGACACTTAGAAAACTTAATTAATTAAAACAGGTTTAATTAGTCATGATTAACGATAAGTAATCACTTCATAGATTAGGCCTTCGGGATATATCTATTGTCTTGCAATCAAAACCCCTGAATTTCGAACTGTCGAAGTACTACTACTCACTGAAAAATTAAAATTAGTTAATGAGTGACATGCCACATGTCAAAAACTTCATTTTGGATGACACGTGGCACTCTTTTTGGGCATTTTTGTCAGATCATTCACATTTTTTTAGGTGACACATGTCACTCACCTTTTGTATGACATGTCATCGAAAGTGATGTCATCCTTTCCACATCACTGCCACATCTGAGTCCGAGAGATTGTTCTTCGAGAGATTCATATAAATCAAAGAACAGGTTCAAAAACTCCAGAGCACCGAAATACCGAAGCACTTGTGATCATGATAAATAAGACACCGAGACACTTAGAAAACTTATTTAATTAAAATAGGTTTAACTAGTCATGATTAATTATAAGTAATCACTCCGTAGATTCAGCCTTTGGGAGATATCTATTGTCTTTCAATCAAAACCCGCAAATTCCGAACTGTCGAAGTACTACTACTCACTGAAAAATTAAAATCCGCTGATCAGTCACATGCACTTGTCAAAAAATTCATTTTGATTGACACATGGCACTCTTTTTGGGAATTTTTGTCAGATCATTCACACTTTTTTAGGTGACACGTGTCACTCACCTTTTTGCATGACATGTCATCGAAAGTGATGTCATCACTGCCACATCACTCTAGGAGATTGTTCTTTGGGAGATTCAAATAAATCAAAGAACATGTTCAAAAATGTTGGAGCACCGAAATACTGAAGCACTTGTGATCATGATAAATAAGACACTTATCAAACTTAATTAATTAATATAGTTTTAACCAGTCGTGATTAACGATAAGCAATTATTAATCACTCCGTAGATTCGGCCTTCATAAGGTATCCATTATTTTTCTAATTCTTTCATAACCCCCAAATGGATAACTGGGAAGTACATTGTACAATGTACGTTATCTTAATTACTGTTGGAAGATTGATTGTTGTCATTGATGTCAACCCTAGTCATGGGTTTTGGACTGCAAGATTGATAAAGATATTTGGACATGAAGGAAAATGCACACGCATATAAAACACCCATGAATGGATAGTATACATCATGTTGTTTCCAGTGTTATGTGGCACGTCACATGGATCCTCATGGTTGAGGAGAAATTGATTTTTTAAGATGACAAAGTGAATTGAAAAAGGAAGTACATGTAGGCCCTTAAAATAATTAAAGAAAATAATTACAAAATAAGAAAGTTTCACGTCGGCCCTAATGTTAAAAGGAAGTGACATAAATGGTATAAATAAATATCATTATACATTCATTTGATACAAGTCGAATTTCAGAGGGAAGAAGAAGTAAAAGAAGGCCGGATTTCAAGGGAGAATGAAGTCTTTTGATGATGTGTTCTAAGGTATGTTATTTTCAGGTCATCTTACCATTTTTGCTATAACCTTTTTTCTAAAATGATTCAGATGGTGAAATGGCTATGGTATTGAGAAGACATATCAAGGTACCTCTGGTAAAAATTTCATCTCTTTATTCGCTACAATTATGGAGATACACTCTGTGAAATATAGGGTTTGTGACCAGTCCTGAAACCAGTCAATAAACAGGTGTTCTGGGTAAAACAGTCATAACTTTTTCATACAGACCCCAAATGTAGTGGGACCACTTCCATTGGAAAGAGTACGGACTATAGTTTCTTGTATGGGAGTTTTAGAATCAGATGTTAAATATTGAGCGCGGGGAATGCTGTACAATTTGGGTCTTCTGAACAGACTAGAATTGAATAAAGTCTACCATTCTTTCTATAACCTCTTTTTGGGGAGGATTCAAGGAGTGAAAATTAGAGGAGTTTTAGAGAATACATTGAGTAACATTATCTATAGGATCAGAGTACTCCAATAATTGAATAATTTCAGAAATTGAAGAAGTCTCAGAAAGCATTATCAGGTTCTATGTGATGATTGGTTGATGATGATGATTTAATGTAAAGTTTTATTATCTCTCATATATTCTTGGGTGGAAGGAAGGGGAAAGGATGGAGAGTTCAAATCTCTCTTAATATTGGAGGATTGTATCTTCCTCTTGGAGGTTTATCCCTACCTTTACATTTGAAAGCTGTAGCTACCTTTAGAAGTCATTACTTCCCTTGAACAAAAACTATTGATTATTTCTCATATATTGTACATGGTGTATTGTGGTGTATTGGTGTAACTCTTATACTATTGTTCATTGATCATTGGATATAATTGAATGGTTTAAGTATAAGTTGAAAAAGGTTTTTAAATTGTACTTGATATTGATTCACCCCCCTCTCAGTATCAACAATTGGTATCAGAGCAGATTGCCTTCAGAACAGTTTAACCACTGGAAGGAAAATCCTGAGCAGAAATGGATGACCATGAGCACATTTCAAATGGGATTCAAAAATTTGATGGAAGAAATTATGCATACTGGAGTGATAGAGTGAAAACTTACCTAACATCTTTGGGAGTAGACATTTGGTACTCAGTTGTGAA